>PVIR01032200.1:0-18875 GCA_004026965.1 Petromus typicus
AATCCTCCTGCCTCCACCTCCCGAGTGCTGGGATTACAGGCGTGAGCCACCACGCCCGGCACTGTGGTATGTGGTACTGGTTGCTGCTGGGTGTGGGTCTCCACACCCAGTATTGTTATGTGGTTACCGGGGAATCGAACCCGGGTCCTTGCGCTTGCAAGACAGGCGCCGGAACCACTGAGCTAACTCCCCGGCCCCCGAGGATAGACTTTTTTAAAAACACATTTTAACTAAGAACTTAGTACCAAGGAAAACAGAACAGCTTTTTCTGCCTGGATTTTTAAAAGTATTTTCTTACTAGAATAAAAGCAGTATTAAGGATCTGCCACATAGGCCAGTAGGAAAATGAGACCAATTGATGAAGTTTTCTTTTCTTTTCTTTTTTATTTTTTGAGACAGAGTCTCACTTTGTAGTTTAGGCTGGCCCTGAGCTCATATGTAGCCCAAGTCAGTCTTGAACTCATAGCAATCCTTCTGCCTCCCGAGTACCAGGATTACAGACATGAGCCACTATACCTATATGTAGTATGTGGTTCTGGGGATTGAATTTAGGACCTTCAGGCATATGCAGGAACCACTGAGCTAAATCCCCAGCCCAAAGTGTCATTTCAATGGATCATTGTCACAGACCAGAGGAGCACTGAGGCCTAAATGACCCTTCTGTGAGCACAAAGGATAAAGGCTGCTCTCAGGAGTGACTACATGTTGCACATTCCAGGGAAAACTTAAAACAGCTGAGGTTAAATTGTTTCCCCAGACAAGTTCCATGGAGGGTGCGAGACAGAGACAGATGAATCTTGTGTCACTTTGATTGCCTGTGCTTGTGTCTGGGTGATTAGGTGAGGTGAACCTAAAGCTTGGACTCCCTGCCTGAGGGAGGTAAGAACCAGCCCTGCATGCTAGACTGACTCTGAGTCTGTCATTTATTCTTGTTCGCCCCAGGGTCAGGGAAAGCCCAGCAGGCTGAGGTCCTGGAACAAGGCTGGCCCAATGCTTTGGTTACAGGTGTGCCCCAGCATGAAGCTCGGAGCCCTGGCTCGCCTACAATGATTACTTAAGTTTAAATAGGCAAAAATTAAAACTCCCATATTTCAAGTATACTTCCTTCACCCAGACACTACACACATGAAATGAAAAGAAAAATTATATTAAGAAAAAATAAAGCCCTATTAAGCAATGTAAGTCTTACTACATTTTACTGTTTCTTTACAAAGTTAGAATTTGAATGTGTATTTGAGTCAAAAATTTGCCAGTGCAGGGGCTGGGCAATGTAGCCCAGTGGTGCCACGCCTGCCTGGCAAGCACCAGGTCTTGAGTTCAAGGCCCAGTACCAAAAAATACCAAAAACAGTAGGGTCTAGTGACACATGCCTATAATAAATCTAAGAAGCCAAGGAAGGAGGATTGTAATTTTGAGACCAATCTGGACAATTTAACAAGATTGTCTCAAAACACCCCCAAAAAGGCCAGGTTGTATAATTCAAGGATAGGCTTTAATCACCTGAGAAGTCAGGTGAGTAAGACAACTTGTGCAGAATGGATGTGAGACTGAGTAAAAGGGAGTGTCAAGGATAACGCCACAAGGTCCAGGCTTACTGGGAGGATGAACCAGACAGGAGCTGTTACAAAAAAGAGGAGACTTGGTGTATTGAGTTACATTTTACAAACGCCATGCTCACACAGCTCCTGAACACTGGTTGGGGAAATGATTTCCTGAGCCAAGTTGAGAGGCCTAGGGTGTCAATAGTTGAAGCAGGTGTTTTAGACTGCGCAGCTCTCTGGTGCTGAGGATGGAGCTGGGGCCTTGTACATGTAGGTAAGTGCCTCAGCAGCTTTGGAATAGTAAGGGGAACGTGCGCCTGAATCCATCCAGGGTTGGAGTCTGACAGAACAAGAGGTCTTGGAAGGGCATACAAAGCAAGAAAGTGCCTTGAGAGTATTGTTGGAGTATCACAGATCCAGGAGATTTCTCCTTTGTAAAATGCCAATGACGACACTCCAAAAGCAAAGATTCAGTGTGGTCATTACTGCAGAGCTTAGGACACACAGTGCTCACTCTGTTAATATGTTAGGATTTGTTACTTTGTCAACAGCCTACACACAACTGCTAGGTCTTTCACTGTCGGAACAGCGCCTAAGCAGCAGGGTCAGCTGGGTCGTCCTGGGAAGGTGGGGGGAGGTAGGAGGAGTCGGTGAACAGTCTGCGCAGCAGCAGAACGTATTGCAGTGGCGCCTACCGGCCACTAGGAGTCTCACGGGAGGCCACTGGTTGGCTCCGCCCCCAGGGTCAGGGGTCAGGGGTCGGCGGATGGCGGAAAAACTTGTTACAAGAGGCAGCTAGCCGAGGTCTTGGCCCTATGGCACCGCCACAGCGCTGTCCTCTCTGCCGCCAGACCTTCTTCTGCGGTCGCGGGCACGTCTACAGCCGCAAACACCAGAGGAAGCTGAAGGAAGCTTTGGAGCGGTTTCTGTCCCAAGTATGGACGCAAGGCTGGGGAGGCCGGGGATGCGGCGCAGAGTCCTGAGGGACTGTGATTTTGCCCACAACTACGCGAGCCTACCTCGCCTCTCCCGCAGGTGGAGGCTGCCCGCAAGGCCGTGCGCGCCGCACAGGTGGAGCGTTACGTGCCGGAGCACGAGCGGTGCTGCTGGTGCCTGTGCTGCGGCAGCGAAGTGCGGAAACACCTGAGCCACGGCAACCTCACTGTGCTGCACGGGGCGCTGCTGGAGCATCTGGCCAGGTGACAGCCTTCCGCCCACGCCCTTGCACGGATGCAGATCTATGTAGAAGGGAAGGACTGGGGTAGGGGAGAGGGAAGACGCTTTGTGATTTGATCAGGGTATATGGATTGCATCACGTTGCAGGCCTTGTCAGCCTTGGGGGTAAGGGTCTTGTGGCTGCGGTGGTCGCAGTGTTGTGGGAGTTCTAGCTGCGAAATCTAGCTCGATGATCAACTGCCCTTCATTTCCTTTTTTCTTTTTTCTTTTCTTTTTTTTTTTTTTCATTTCCTTTTTTTCCAACAAGGGACACGAGATCATGGAGATTGATATTAGTATTCTTCTCCCTGCCTCACCGAAGTTACGAAGCCAGGTATCATTTTGCATTATTTGCCTAATGCTTTATAGTCTCCATCCTCTCCTTAGCCCAGAGCACAGGAAAGCGACCAACAAATTCTGGTGGGAGAACAAGGCTGAGGTCCAGATGAAAGAGAAGTTTCTGATCTCCCCCCAGGACTATGCACGGTAAGTCACTGGTTATGAAAGATTGAATTCTCTAGATCTTTATCAGATACAGGATTTTGGTTTTTGTTTGGGGTACTGAGGATTGAATCCAGGGCCTTTGCACTGAGGTCCTTCCCTATTCTTTATAATAATAATTATTATAAAACCATATAATATATATTATGTAATTATATAATAATTATTATTACTATTTTGAGACAGAAGGGGCCTGGAGATTTAGCTCAGTGGTTCTGGTGTCCGCCTTGCAATTGCAAGGTCCCAAGTTAGGTCCCCAGTATCCCTAAGAGAACGAGAGAGAAATAGAGAGAGAGAGAGAGAGACACACACACACAGAGACAGGACCTTGCTATGTAGTTCAGGCTGGTCTTGAACTCTCTGTATGGCACAAGCTGGTCTTTAACTCCCAGCAGTCCTCCTTGTCTCAGCCTCCAAGAGTTCTGGGATTACAGGCATGCACCACCACACCTGGCTGAGAACTTCTTTATTTGTTAAATAAAAGTCTGGGTTTGTGGCTGGCTTTGAATTTGCAGTGGTCCTTTTCCCTCAGCCTTCTGAGTGCTGGGATTACAAACTTGGGCCACTATGCCTGGTGAAAACTTTTTTTGTTTGCAGTACCAGAGATCAAACTTGTACATCCAATGTCAACGCGGTACCACTTGAACTAAATCCCTGGCAAAAACTTAAAAATGGGAAGTTGAGCAAGGACTTCATAAATATCTATAGCCTTCATAGCTTGTATTATTCTAGACACTATTTTGAACTTACATATGTGTGCACCTACGAGCATGCATGCAAAACAGTGCTAGGCTTGGTGGTGCACACCTACAGTTGTAGCCCCTGGAAAGGAGGATTGCTTCAGTCTGGGAGTTCAAAGCTATCCTATACAACAGTGAGACCCCATCTCAACAAAAGAAAAGAAAGAGTTGAGGTTTTTAAGTGGGAGCTGAGAGCAGCTAGAGAACAGTACATAATAAAAGTTGACTGAATCAGTTACTAAATGTGAGTGTCAAGGAAGAGGCTATTTGTGGTGTGTGTTTGTCAGCTTTCCCACTGCTGAGACCAAAAGGCTATTACCTATAATTATTTATTTATTTATTTATTTATTTATTTTTGAGACAAGGTTTCGCTTTTGTAGTTCAGGCTTGCTCTCTGTAGCCCAGGCTAGCCTCGAACTCACAGCAATCCTCCTGCCTCTGCCTACTGAGTGCTGGAATTACAGGCATGAGCCATCATGCCTGCATTGTTGTATGTGGTACCAGGGATCGAACTTGGGACCTTGCACTTGTGAGGCAGGTGCTGTAACCAATGAGCTAAATCCCCAGCCTCTACTGGTACATTTTTTTTTTTAAAGGTTTTTTGAGACAGGGTCTCGCTTTGTGGTTCAGGCTGGCCCTGAGCTCAGCCTCAAACTCACATCACAGCAATCCTCCTGCCTTTGCCTCCCGAGTGCTGGGATTACAGGCGTGAGCCACCACGCCCAGCACTGTGGTATGTGGTACTGGTTGCTGCTGGGGTGAGTCTCCATGCCCAGTATGGTATGTGCTTACTGGGGATTGAACCTGGGCCCTTGCACTTGCAAGACAGGCGCTGGAACCACTGAGCTATATCCCCTGCCCTGGTACATTTTAAATACACATAATTGTAACAATCACTATAGGGAATTTCCACCTGTACATGATATATCTTCTTTTTTTTTCCCCCATTCCCCTTTCCTCCATTCTACTCTCCTCCTGATTTACAAAAAGTTTTCTTTCCATTTTGTCCTTCTATTCTTTTTTGTCCCTTCCTTTCCTTCTCTCCCCTCATTTGTTCCCCTCCTCATTTGAATATTTTCTTCCCATTTCCCATATTTATCATTCATTTTGGGTTCTTATTTATACTTATTTATACTTTTAGTTTCTCCCACTAGAGAAACAATGCAGTATTTAAACATGTGTGTCCAATTTATTTATTATTTATTTATTTATTTTTTTGGTGGTACCGGGGATCAAACTCTGGCCCTCATGCTTCCAAGGTAGGCACTTAATCTAAGTCCCCAGCCCTTCACTTTTAAAATTATGTTCTCAGGGGCCAGGGATATTGCTCCGTGGTTCCGGCGCCTGTCTTGTGAGCGCAAGGCCCTAGGTTCGATCCCCAGTAACCACATAACAATACTGGATGTGGAGACTCACCCCAGCAGCAACCAGTAGGCATACCACAGTGCTGGGCGTGGTGGCTCACGCCTGTGATCCCAGCACTCGGGAGGCAGAGGCAGGAGGATTGCTGTGATGTGAGTTGGAGGCTGAGCTCAGGGCCAGCCTGAACCACAAAGCAAGACCCTTTCTCAAAAAACCCTTAAAAAAAAAAAATTATGTTCTCATAGTGCATCCTTTTAACAAGAAATGTCTCAAGCTTATCCTTTATGGTAGAGTAGTATTACGTTATATATATATTTAAAAACCCCACATCTTCTTTATCCATTCATTGGCAGGTGGACATTTAGACTATTTCCAAGATGTAACTATTCCAAATTGTTCCACTATAAACATGGGTGTGCATATATTGCCATGGGATGATGCTTCTAATTCTTTTAGGAAGATACTTAGAAGGGAAATAGCTGGGTGAAATGGAACTTCTAGTGCTAGGTTTTTGAAGACTCTACACATTGATTTCCACGATAGTTGCACCAATCTACACTCCCACCAACAGTGGATTTGTTTGTATGTTTGTGAATTTTTTTTTTTTTTTTTTTTTGAGACAGGGTCTTGCTTTGTAGTTCAGACTGGCCCTAAACTCATTGTGTAGCCCAGGCCAGCCTTGAACTGATAGCAGTCCACCTGGCTGTGCCTCCTGAATGGAGTGCTGTGTTATAGGCATGAGTCACCATGCCTGGCATTGTGTTATGTGATTACCAGGATCAAACTCAGGACCTTGAGCGCCAGGCAGATGCTGGAACCACTGAGCTAAATTCCTGGCCCTGTTTATTTGATTTTTTTGGGACAGGTTTCTTTCTCTTTTTTTTGAGACAGGGTCTCGCTTTGTGGTTCAGGCTGGCCCTGAGCTCAGCCTCAAACTCACATCACAGCAATCCTCCTGCCTCTGCCTCCCGAGTGCTGGGATGACAGGTGTGAGCCACCACGCCCGACACTGTGATATGTGGTACTGATTGCTGCTGGGCATGAGTCTTCACGCCCAGTATTGTATGTGGTTAACCAGGGATCGAACCCGGGTCCTTGGCTTGCAAGACAGGCGCTGGAACCACTGAGCTAAATCCCCGGCCCGTGGAGAAGGATTTTTTCTCACAGCCCCTCCAACATTTGTTTTTGGTTGATTTCATGATAACAGCCATTTTTTTTTCTGAAATGAAATGGAATCTCAGTATTTCAGTTTGCATTCCTCGAATGACTAGTGATGTTGAACATTTTTTCATATATTTATTTGCTGTTTGTACTTCTTCATCTGGAAAGTCACTTTATTTTAGATGCCCATTTTTGGCTTGATCTTTAAATTTGGGGGGGTCTGGTTTTTTTAAGTTCTTTATATATTCTAGATAGTAGTCTATGTTTGAAGAATAGTTGGTAAAAATTTTGCCCTCTGTGGGTTGTCGCTTCACTCTACTGGTGATTTATTTTGCTGTGAGAAAGCTTTTTAATAAGATAGGTCCCACTTGTTGATTCTTTTATAGTATTTCCAGTGAGGTCTGGGTTTTTTGTTCATGAAGTCTGCCTACTCCTATGTCCTTAAGAGTACCTATTCTCTCTCTCAGCAGATTTAGTGTTCCTGGGGTTTTTTTTTGTTGTTGTTGTTGTTTTTTGAGACAGGGTCTCGCTTTGTAGTTTAGGCTGGCCCTGAGCTCAGCCTCAAACTCACATCACAGCAATCCTCCTGCCTCTGTCTCCCAAGTGCTGGGATTACAGCCATGAGCCACCACGCCCGGCACTGTGGTACGTGGTACTGGTTGCTGCTGGGCATGAGTCTCCACGCCCCGTATAGTTATGTGGTTACCGGGGATTGAACCCGGGCCCTTGCGCTTGCAAGACAGGCGCCGGAACCACTGAGCTAAATCCCCGGCCCTAGTATTCCTGTTTTAAAATCACTGATCCATTTTGAATTAGGTTTAGTGCATAGCAAAAATTATGGGCCTAATTTTAATCTTTGGCATGTGGAAAGCTAGTTTTTCCAGCACCATTCCACAGGCTGTTTTAGGCCAGGGATTAAACTCAGTGGTTCAGGGCCTGCCTTGCAAAAATGCAGGGTCCCAGGTTGATCCTATCGGTAATATACCACAGTGCCAATGCCGGGACGTGGTTACTCAGACCCACAGCAATCACTACATACCACAGTGCTGGGCGTGGTGGCTCATGCCTGTAAGCCCAGCACTTGACAGTAATCCCAGTACTTCGGAAGCACAGGCAGGAGGATTATTGAGTTTGAGGTTGAGTTCAGGACCAGCCTGAACTACAAAGGGAGACCCTATATCATACACACACACAAAAACAAACTAAACAAGCTATCTTTCTTCCAGTAAAAGTATTTGGCTCTTTTGTCAAAGATAAGGTAGATACAGGGCTGGGGATTTAGCTCAGTGGTTCTGTGTTTGTCTTGCAAGTGCAAGGACCCAGGTTGATCCTAGGTAACCACATACAACAATTCTGGGTGTGGTGACTCACACCCACCAGCAATTAGTACCACATACTACAATGCTGGGTGTGGTAATGCCTGTAAGTAATCCCAGCACTAAGGAAGCAGAGACAGAAGACTGCTGAGTTTGAGGCTGAGTCAACCTGAACTACCAAGGGAGAGCCTGTCTCAAAAAAGAAAAAAAATAATGATAAGGTGACTAGGGCTCTCAGCCATGCTACTTGCCATTATAGAGAGTGGCTCTGGCTGGTTACTTTCTCCCAGTAAAGCCTGCTAAAGAAAAAAAAAAAAGAGAGAGAAGATAAGGTGGCTGAGTGTGACTGAAGTTGTTTCTGCACCTTCTATTCTGTTCCACTGATTGTCAAGTCTGGGGTTTTTTTGCCATTTTCTTTCTGTATTTACCACAGTAGCTTTGTAATATAATTTCAAGTCAGGGACTGTGATGCCTTCTATCTTGCCTTTGTTGCCCAGAATTTCTTTTGCTATTCTAGATCTCTTCTGATTCCAAATGAGTTTTAGGGTTATTTTCTCTAGTTCTGTGAGATACATTATTGGTATTCTGATTGGAATTGTATTAAATCCATATAACAATTTTGGAAATATGGCCATTTTCACTGCTTTGGTTCTTCTTACCCAAGAACAAGGGATGTCTTTCAGTATTTTCTCTTTTCAGAATACTGTAGTTCTCCATTTAAAGGTCTTTTATTCCTTTCATTAGGTTGATTCCTAGGTATTTCCTTTCTTTTGGATACACTGTGAAAGGTAGCACCCATGATTTGAAGGGGAATGGCTTATTTGCCTCATGGTTTCAGAGGGTCCAGGCCAAGGTCAGCAGGCTCTAAGGCAGAAATATCAAACTAGAAGGGATTGGCAGAGCAAAACTGCTTAGTTCACGATGGCTGGGACACAGCAGGGGAACAGTGCCAAGAGGAAGGGGCCAAGACCAGATACAGACCCCAAGATCACGACTGCATGACCTACCCAGGCATGTCTAGGAGGTTGCTTTACTAATCCTTTGAGCAGCTCCCAGAACAGTTAAGTTGAAAGCTAAAGGTAGCTGTCACCTAGTGTGCCTGCTTATGTAGTTCTTGCCTGTTTTTCTGCCTGGTGAAGGGTCCTGAGAAATTGATGTGCAGGCAGGTGGTCAGGCTGTCCTTGAACTTACTATGTACAATGCTGACCTTGAACTTGCAGTGATCCTCCTATCTTAGCCATCCAAGCATGCACCACTATGCCTCACAGGAGACCCTGTTTTTTGAGACACTATGTTGTCTAGACTGGCCTTTTAACTTGCAGTGACCTCTTTTCTCAGCCTCCTGTGTGCTGAGATTACAGGTGTGCAACACCAAGCCCAGCCTAAGACCCTGTTTTAAAAAATAAGAAGCTAGTCATGGCAGTGCCTGTGTTGTGGGCTGTGCCTGTGTGGGAGGCTGAGATAGGAGGATCATGAGTTTGAGCCCTATCTGAGCAACTCTGTGGCTTAATAAAACCTTCTATCATAAAAAAAAAAAAAAAAGGCTAGTGGGGTAGTGCAGCACATAGGTCCTAGGTTCCATCCTTAGTACCAAAATAAATAACTTTTTAAAAAAATTTTTTAAGGTTTTTTGAGACAGGGTCTCACTTTTGTGGTTCAGGCTGGCCCTGAGCTCAGCCTCTAACTCACATCACAGCAATCCTCCTGCCCCTGCCTCCTGAGTGCTGGGATTACAGGCGTGAGCCACCATGCCCGGCACTGTGGTATGTGGTACTGATTGCTGCTGAGGTGAGTCTCCATGCCCAGTATTGTTATGTGGTTACTGGGGATCTGAACTCGGGCCTTTGCGCTTGCAAGACAGGCGCCAGAACCACTGAGCTATATCCCCAGCCCCCAAAATAAATAAATTTTAAAAATAAAATGTAGCTTCATTCTTGAGTGCTTACCTGGTTTGGGTTCAAACCTCAACTTATACACAAGAAACACTCAAAGAGCAACTCTTAGATTTAGGCAGTTATCCTGACATGAACAATGAGGAGTGGTAGGCCCTTGCCCTACACTTAAAAAGGCCATATTAAAACAAAGGTCTGTTGCAGAGTGAGCTGGGGATATCTTTTTTCTTTTTTTTTTTAGGTTTTTTTTTTTTTGAGACAGGATCTCGCTTTATAGTTCAGGCTGGCCCTGAGCTCAGCCTCAAACTCACATCACAGCAATCCTCCTGCCTCTGCCTCCTGAGTGCTGGGATTACAGGCGTGAGCCACTACTATGCCCAGTAGGGATATCTTATTGCTAGGCAGGTAAATCTAAACTGTGGATAAAAAATTTTTGTTTTGGTTTAAATAAGTTTGGGTCAGCACTGGGGATACTAAGCACATGTACTACTACAGCTAAGCTTGCCAAGCATGGTGGCTCACACCGGTAATCCAGCACTCAGGAGACATCACAGGAGGATTCCTGTTTGAGGTTTGACTGGGCCACCTAGTGAGTTCAGGGCCAGTCTGAACTACAAAGTAAGACACTGCCTGAAAAAAAAAAAAAAAAAAAAAAAACTTCTGCCAAAGACAACAGAGATGGGAGTCAAAGCAAACATGAGGCATAGTCTTGCTAAATTGTCTAGTTTGGGCTCAAAATGTGGTTCTCCTGTGTCAGCCTCCCGGGTGCTGGGATTATAGCTGTGAGCCATCACACATGGCTGCTACTTGCTTTATATCCAGCTCTAATATGAAAGAATTGATTCTAAAAGCCCCATTCATCACAGACTGAGAGGTGATGGGAAGCCCAGAGGGAGTGGCCCCTTAGCAGTGTCTTCATACCTCCCATCCTCTTGAGGACTGGTGATCCCTGGTTCACACCTGCATGAATTGGTGCATGGCTACCAGGCACCCTTTCATGTATTGGGCAAAACTGCAAACATATTGATGCTTTTGGGAGTCAAGGTTTTCACTAAGGCAGAGGCAGGCATAAGGAAGGAAGGAGTGGGAGATTTGAGTAAGAAGATAGTGGCACAAGTCTTAGTCACATGGGACTCAGGGAACAGCACAAGCTTGATGCTGTTATGTTCTAAAGTGAGCCAACAGGAGTGTCTTTGGTGCGATAAAGCATATTTCTTGAGACAATAAGGAAAACTGGAGTATAAACTATTTTTATACTTAGTAGCCAGACAGTGGGACAATTTGAACATCGGAAAGAATCACTTGTGTGTGATTCAGTAAAATGTACTATACTTCTCTGAAATATTTGGGTGAACTGTCATATCTAAACCTTTTTCTTTTTTCTTCAGTACAGGGGATTGAACCCAGGGCCTGCATGGTGAAGTCCATCCCCAGCCCTTTTTTTTCATTCGGTTTGGGTTTGAGATGGTGTCTGTGTATCCCAGGCTGGCCTTGAACTGATGGCAGTCCTCCTGTCTCAGCTGTGTACCACACAGGGCGAGTCATTAAATTACTCAGGTGGGGTGGGTGGACTTCTACTTGTGATCTTCCGGCCTCTGCTTTTCAGAATGCTGGGATTTGATATGTATCATTGAACACAGCTAAATCTTTTTTTTGCAAAATGGAAGGATGTGTATATAAGAAAAATGGAGTCAGTATGGCAAAATGTTAAGATACATCAAGGGCTGGGGATGTAGTTCATTGGCAGCACTTAGCATGGACTTGAAGTGGGAGCAGGTATTTCAGATGTTAATGAAACTGTGAGAAACAGGTTTTATTTTGTTTTTTTATGAGTTTGAAAGTTAACTGGGCCAGGGATTTAGCTCAGTGGTTCCAGCGCCTGTCTTGCAAGCGCAAGGACCCAGGTTCGATTCCCGGGTAATCACATACAATACTGCGCATGGAGACTCACGCCCAGCAACAACCAGTACCACATACCACAGTGCCGGGCGTGGTGGCTCACACCTGTAATCCCAACACTCAGGAGGCAGAGGCAGGAGGATTGCTGTGATGTGAGTTTGAGGTTGAGCTCAGGGCCAGCCTGAACTACAAAGCAAGACCCTGTCTCAAAAAACCAAAAAAAAAAGAAGAAAGATAACTTGTTTCACAGCTAGCAGGGGCTGAGGTTTAAGGCTGACTTCTGTGCATGTGTGTGTCCTTTCAGATTCAAGAAATCCATGGTGAAAAGTTTGGATTCCTATGAGGAAAAAGAGGATGAGGTGATTAAAGAGGTGAGTTTAAGGCGAGGCCCGTGATGGCCCTGGCCTCATGGGTTGAATCTTCTAAACAGCCTGTCTCCCACAGATGGCAGCTCAGATCCGTGAGGTGGAACAGAGCCGGCAGGAGGTGGTCCGATCTGTCTTAGAGGTTGGTTTCCCTCGGAGGATCCAGAGCAGTATCCACATACACTGATCCCTGGTTTTCCCAGGTCCAGCATTTCAACCATCAACTCTTCTGAGAACTCAAGGACTCCATTCCTCAGCCACGTGCCTTGAGTTCCTGACCTGTCAGCCGGGCAGGCCCAGTCAGCACAGACATGGGCAGGGCTGGGAGGGAGGGCACAGGATGGGTAGCACCCATATGCCACTAGGGTTTGGAGTATAGGGGCATGGCCTAGGCAGGCTCTAGAATACCTCAGATACATTTATGTTTCCTGAATCAAACTCAGCCTCAGACAGAGCCAGATCCAGAAGAGGGCTCTTCAGTACCTGGAAGCTGGAAAGGGACAAACAGGTAAGGCTTTCAGGGAATCTCTGGACTCTGGCATCCTTTTGGTTGGGAAGTGGGAACAGAGCTACTGTGCAGTCCTCATGGCCAAGAACCTCATCTGCCAGCCTGGCTCGTTTCTTTCAGCCAAATAGCCTCCAGTTCACAGGAGCCCTCATTCCTGGATCTGCCACCAGCTCCAGAACTTGACTGGATGGATCCCGGACAACCTCTGACATTCATTGGCCACCAGGTACATTGGAAGAAGCAGGACAGAAGAGGGCCTGCAGCTTGAGTCCCAGAACAGTTTTCATCCCATTCTGACCATTCCTGTGCCCTCCACAGAATTTCCCATTGTGCTGCACTGCTCTCCTCTCCTTACATCTGTCACCTCCACTGCTACTTTGGACTAATCCCTAGGTCTGTTCCAGCTTGATTATGGACTTCAGTATCCCACAGGCACCAGAAACTGAACCCTATGCTTGTTTTGTATTTTTGGTTGCTACAGATGCAGCTTATCCCCTCTAATTTCTGTCATTGTAGCAGCGATAATTATACCCAGGGCCTTCTAAGCTATACTCTCAGTAAGACTCTGGGCTACAAACTGGATTCCCTTGCCTCAACCTCCCATAACAAGTATGCCACACCCAGCCGAGATTGTGGTTTATAAAGGCCACACCTGGTTTGTAAAAGGATGCAGAAGCACATAATTGAACTGTTTCAGTTATTTATTAAACTCTTGAGAGCACCAGCAGATACAGAAGTAACATGAAAAGTCTGCTTGATTGCTAGCTCTGAAGTATTCTTACCATCTTCTGGCTCTCTTACCTAGGATTTTTCTCCCTCCCCATTACAGGATATACCCGGAGTTGGTAACATCCACTCAGGTAAAGTCCTATATATTTTTGAAATGTAAGAGACAATTTCTTTAAAATAGTTAATGTGGGCTGGGGACTTAGCTCAGTAGCTTGGGCACCTGTCTTGCAAGCACTCATTTGATCCCTGGTAACCACATACAATGCCAGGCATGGTGGCTCACACCTATAATTCTAGCACTCAAGAGGCAGAGGCAGGATTGCCGAGTTTGACTTCGAGGCTCAGCTAGCCTACATAGTGAGCTCAGGGCCAGCCTGAATTACAAGTGAGACCCTGTCTCAAAACAAAACAAAACAAAAAAAAGTTCAGTGGTTCTGGCGCCTGTCTTGCAAGCACAAAGACCTGGGTTCGATTCCCTGATAACCACATACAATATTGGGGGTGGAGACTCACGCCCAGCAGCAATCAGTACCACATACCACAGTGCCGGGCGTGGTGGCTCATGCCTATAATCCCAGCACTTGGGAGGCAGAGGCAGGACTGATGTGATGTGAGTTTAAGGCAGAGCTCGGGGCCAGCCTGAACTACAAAGTGAGACCCTGTCTAAAAAAATTAATGTGATTTGGCAAAAACCTACCATTATTACCCAGCCTTTCCATTCTTATTTACCCGTAAGAACCCATCTAAAAGAATAGTACACAAAGGCTGGGCATGGTGGTACACACCTGTAATCCTAGCACTCATGAGGCAGAAACAGGATTGCAGTTTGAGGCCAGTTGGAAATACAAAGTGAGACACTGACTCAATAAAAGCAATTAATTGTATACAAGCCCCAAATTGGAAACAGTCCAGATGTTTATCTTTAGGTTAAGATTAGCTCAACAGGGCCAGGGAGTTAGCTCAGTGGTTCGGCGCCTGTCTTGCAAGCGCAAGGACCCGGGTTCGATTCCCCGGTAACCACATACCATACTGGGCGTGGAGACTCACGCCCACCAGCAACCAGTACCACATACCACAGTGCCGGGCGTGGTGGCTCACGCCTGTCATCCCAGCACTCGGGAGGCAGAGGCAGGAGGATTGCTGTGATGTGAGTTTGAGGCTGAGCTCAGGGCCAGCCTGAACTACAAAGCAAGACCCTGTCTCAAAAAAAAAAAAAAAAAGATTAGCTCAACAGTGTTGGAGATTTAGCTCAGAGATTCTGTGCCTGCCTTGCAAGGGCCCACGTGACTCACTCCTACCAGCAGTCAGTACCACATATCACAGTGCTGGGCGTAGTGGCTCATGCCTGTAATCCCAGCACTTGGGAGGCAGAGGTAGGAGGATTGCTGTGAGTTCAAAGCTGAGCTCAGGGTCAGCCTGAACTACAAAAGCAAGACCCTGTATCCCAAAAAAAAAGTTAACAATGAAGGAAATACAACAGATGAATCTCAACCTAATTAGGATGAAATGCCAGGCCTCACCCTGAAAATACCCACTTACAGAAAAAAACCTAAAAATGACAAATTAAAGCTACATAGTGGTATCCTGGGACAGAGAAGATAATATATCTTGGTTACGGTGTGGGGATCAAACCCAAGGTTTTAGGCATGACTCTATCCCCAGCCGTTCGTGGACCGCAAGAATGGTAGTGGTGGGGGTGGGGGACATTCATGGGACCTTTTAAGATTCCCATCAGGCTTGGTGGCATATGCCTGTAATCCCTAATCCCAGGGATTAGCAAACTGAGGCAGGAAGATCACTGTAAGTTCAAGGCCAGCCTAAACTACATATTTGAGAACCTGTCTTAAAAACAACATAAAAGTTTCTGTCACGAGTCTCATGGTATAGTTCAGGCTGGTTTCAGTCTTTCAGTCCTACCACTCATCCTCCTAAGTGCTGGAATTATTACAGGCACACATGCCTGGCCTGGGTAATACTTCTTAGTATCTTGTTTTGTTTTCTGTATTTGGTTTACTGGTATATTTTAGCTATTTATTATGATCAAATTCTTCTAGACTTGTACCAGTACATGATGTATCTTCTCATTTTTTCCCCATTCCCTGCCCTCCCTACAATCCTCCCCCTCCTACATACTCTAGTACTTGAATGAGGTAAGAAAAAGGCTGGACACTGTGGCACACTCCTATAATCCTAGCTACTTTAGGATGCTGAGACAGAAGACATCCTGAGCGACTTAAAGACAGTCTTGAGAAAAATTTTCAGCACTTGTGTAGCTCTAAGTGGTAGAATGGCCTTGGGTTCAACCCCCAGTATTAGTCACCACCTTTGGGAGCTGGAGGTTTTAGCTCAAGTGGTACCGCACCTACCTTGGAAGCACAAGGACTTGAGTTTGATCCCCGATACTACAAACAACAAATGATCACCTTTAATTTTTGCCTAATGGGTCTTTTTCTAGGCGCCACACCTCCCTGGATGATTCAGGATGAGGAATACAGCTCTGGGAACCAACAAATAGGACCTTCCTATGAAGAATTTCTTAAGGAAAGTGAGTAACCCGATTTAAAAGGGCAGAAAGCCCTTCAGATCTTCACACTCAAGTCTTTCCTTGTCATTGCAGAGGAGAAACAAAAACTGAAGAAACTCCCCCCAGACCGAGTGGGGGCCAACTTTGATCATAGCTCTAGCACCAGTGCAGGCTGGCTGCCTTCTTTTGGCAGAGTATGGAACAATGGGCGCCGCTGGCAGTCCAGGTATGGCTCTCATGCCAGGACTCAACCCATCATCTCTTTGGAGGTCTCACCCTTCATCTTATTAACCCTTCATTTCCTTTTAGGCATCAATTTAAAACTGAAGCTGCATCAAGAAACAAACGGCAGTCTTGTAGAGAAAAGAACTGATCGTTCCCAGATATTCTTCCACAACCAACCCACTACCCACCAACATTTCTTCCACCGAGTCCTTTGGAAACAGACATTCCCATTCATTTAATAATAAAATTTTATTTTTTCCAAATCTACAGCTGGTTGAGCCTGTTGAAAGAAAAAATATGTATGTATCAGAACCATAGAACTTTGTAAGAGGGAAAACAACACACCCGAGCCCCTGGTTCTTGCTCACCTGTTCATCATGCCTCTTCACCTGCGGCAGGAGCATCTCCACCCTTGGTGTTTCTGGTATAAATAACTTGAGCTCTGTGCTTTGAAACCAGCTTGATAAGTCCTAGCAACACAGAATATAGTTTTTACATAATAGCACTATACTTACTAACAGAAACTAACTTTTCTACTTTCCCAAAATAGAATCACTTAATTTAAGACAAAGGTAGTAGCTACACCTGCAGTTCTCAATGACTGTTTAAAAAGGAGGCAGGTAAGGATTGAACTCAAGAGTCTTCACAAAGCTACATCCCCAGGCTCTGAAAAAAGTCCAAAGTATTCCTACCTTACTAAGCTCCTCAGACTGTCTAGAACTTTCCATTCTATCTCAGCTTTCCAAATTGCTAAAGTTATAAGGATTCCAGATTAGCTGGATTATTGCCCAGCTAATGATCATCTGTATTCATCCTTTAAGTCAAGAACCTATTATCAATGATTAGGATTACTAGTCAGATTTTAAAAACTACTGTTATGAACCACAACTTGCAGAGCTAGAGATACAGCTCAGTGGTAGAGCATTTGTCCTAGCCATGTGAGGGCCTAGGTTTGATCCCTTGCACAGAAAATTGGGGTAGGGGGTAGTTTTAACACTATTCACTTTAGCTGACTCACCACTCAGTTTTTAAGCTTTAAAGTTTTAATAGCTAAATCTTGGAAATGGCCCAAATGCCCACCAAGAGACAAATGAATAGTTTTTTTTTTCTTTTTTTACAATGGAGTACTCTCCGCTACAAAAAGATAAACTTGACATATTTCTAGCTAAAAGGAACCCCTTGAAGCTATATTCTTATGGGGGCCGGGGATTTAGCACAGTAGTTCCAGCGTCAGCCTTGCCAAGCACAAGGGCCTGGATTCAATCCCCAGTAACCATATACAATGCCAGGTGTAGTGCCTCATTCCTACAATGCCAACACTTGTGAGACAGAGGCAAGAGGACTGCTGGGAGTTCGAGGTTTATCTGGGCTACATGGTGAGCTCGGGGCAGCCTGAATACAAAGACCTTGTCTCAAAAACAAACAAAAATCCCCCAAAAAACTATACTCTTGGGATTTTGATTGGACGTGTTAAAATACTGTATTCTCTGATGTGGGAAACAAAATAGAAATAAGATTTAAAATGTGTAATAGATATTATATTGGGAACTGGGAAGAAAATGTTCAAATGGAGGAAGAAAGAGAGGACAAAAGGAGAAAATAAGAAAAATGGAAATATATTGGGGGGGAAATGAGAAGGTGGATGTATCATATAGAGGTGTAAATCCCCTATGATGATTTTATTATGTACACCTAAAATATACTAAAATTTTATTAAAACAAAAAATTTGGGCCAGGGATTTAGCTCAGTGGTTCCAGCGCCTGTCTTGCAAGCCAAGGACCCGGGTTCAATCCCTGGTTAATCACATACAATACTGGGCGTGGAGACTCACGCCCAGCAGCAACCAGTACCACATACCACAGTGCCGGGCATGGTGGCTCATGCCTGTAATCCCAGCACTTGGGAGGCAGAGGCAGGAGGATTGCTGTGATGTGAGTTGGAGGCTGAGCTCAGGGCCAGCCTGAACCACAAAGTAAGACCCTGTCTGAAAAAAACAAAAACAAAAAACCAGAAGATTTACTGCCTGACCTCCCATAGTAACCCAAGCGGCATTGCCCAGGTGCAGCACACTTTTCTGATTTTTTGCCTTGCTTTTTTCTTGTTCTGTCTAGGTCTACTCTTCTGAGCTGGTTTCTCTCATACCCTTTTACCCCTCACTTTTCAAATAAACTTCAGGAAGAAAAAGAAATTATCATCGGAATATTTTGCACTGTAACAGCCACACATTTTAAAAAGTAATTCAAGATATGGACAAGTACAAATTCTCTACGATGAATGTAGTTATATCAAATATACAAATAAAAATAATTGTTTCCTCCATTAATTTCACACACAACAAAAAATTCCAACAGTTTTCCCAATAAAAAGCACTTAAATACATCTCATGGTCCAGACAAACCCTTAAAAACACACTATTCCAACACACACCCTCACCTTTACTGAGGAGCTCCTGAAGGGCTGCCCTGGCCAATGACCCACGTATCTTCAGTCTCTCGGAGACCACAGCAGGCGTTATAAGTTTATAGTTGGGAACTTCCTTACAGAGTTTGTCATAAGTAGCTTTATCAAACAAAACTAGGTTGTTGAGCTTGTCTCGAACTTTGCCTTTGGACCACTTCTGCTCACAAACGCAACAAAAAGAAAAGAATCAATTATTCCGACAGAGTATCCTTTCCCTCCCACGCAGCAATTAAAGATTCTCTTTCGTTGTTACTATCAGAGCTAAATTATAGGTTGGAAAGACGCATGCTGCATCCTTGGGGGCTCTGGAACATGGACTATCTATCCAAAATAACCAGTATAAGAATCAAAAACGCTTTTATAAACTTACTCTGACGTCCCTCTAATGTGTACCACCCTATCCTACAACTAAGTGAGAATGCAAGTGACGAAAGAA
>PVIR01032201.1:0-18842 GCA_004026965.1 Petromus typicus
AAAAAAAAAAAAAAAACTGCAGGAAAAAAACAACAAAAATTGTATAAAAACACAGAACTTGAAAAATAGTAATTAATATCCTAAGAGAAGATAACCTATCCATTGAAGATTACAGTACTTTAAAAATATAGAAAAAGAGCTCTTGAAAATTTAAAACTTCACACAGAAATTCAGAACTAAATAGAAAGCTAGAAAGTTAAAAAAAGAGAACAGAAAAACAGAAAGGAGACTACTAGAGAAGTAACTCTAAAAGAGTTCCTGAAATAGACTCACACCAAGAACCATCACAACTCTGGGCACAAAGAACCCAGAACTTCTAGAAGATCAAAAATCTTAATAGCTTCAGATTTTCAAAAGCAAAAGATAAAGAGGGGTTGAGGACTGAATTTAGTCACTGGTAAAGCACCTGCCTCCTACATACAAAGGCCTAGGTTCCATTCCCAGAATTAACAATAATGATCCAACAACCCCATACACTTGAGAATGGCCTGTTAAAAACAAAGCAAACAAAATCAGAAAATAACAAGTGTCTGCAAAAATGTGGAGAAAGTAGAACTCTTGTAACCTGTTGTCAAGTATACAATGGTGCAGCTATGATGTAGTAGTTATACTTCTGGTTCTATATTTAAAAAAAAAACTAAAGCAGAGTCTCAGTGAGGTATTTATATACACTTACAGGAACAATGCAATTATCCATCAACAACAAAGTAGATTAAAAAAATATGGTATGTACATATAATGAACTGTTACTCAGCCTAAAAAAGAGAGGAAATCTTGATAAGTGCTACCTTATGGACAAACCCTAAGGGTTGCTAAATGAAAAAAGCTCATCAGAAAAAGACAAAAAATTATAATTTGATTCAGTATAAGTGCCAGTAATGTCCTCTTAATCTCAGTGTTTTCTCTCCGGTTTCTACTATTGTTAGAACTACTTTATTGTGGTTAATCTCTTACTGTGTCTAATTTATAAGTTAAAGTCTGTCCTGAATATATATGAATAGAAAAAAAATATACACGGGAATCAGTACTGAGGTTTCAGGAATCTCTTAGGAGTCTTGGAACATGTGCAAAGTAGACATGAAGTTAGCATTTAGAATAGTGAAAATCAGAGAAAAGTAGAACAGTGGTTGCCAGAAGCCCAGGGGAGAGGAGGAGGAGGAATGGAGAGTTATGATTTAATAAATATGGAGTTTCAGTTTTACAAGATCACAAGCTATACAAAAAGAAGGTGATGATGGCTGCACAACATTATGTGTTCAATACCACAAAACTGTACAATTAAAAATAATGTAGTAGTATCTAAATAATTCTAAAGGCAGGATTTTAGATCGAACATTGTGTCCTCTTCAAATTTATGTTATTCTACTCCAAGTGTAGCTTGTACTTGGAGTAAGGATGTATTTAAGATTAAAACAACATCATATAATTAGGCTTAATTTGGCAGGATTAGTGTTTTTCTAAGAGACATCAGAAAGCTTGCTCTTTATATGCATGTGTCCAAGGAAAGGCCATCTGAGGATATAGCAATAGATGGTGTCTGTAAACCAGAAGAGCACCCTTACCAAAAACCAAAGTGACCAGAACTTAAATCTTAACTTTCAGCCTCTAAGAACTGTGAGCACATAAACTTGGTTGCTCAGTGTACCCACTGTCTTTAATCAATAGCATTTTCTAATAGCTGTTTATGCAGACTAGAGAAAATGTGGGTGATTTACTTACAATCCTAAAGTATGCACTTAAACCATCAATCGAGGGTACAGAAAGTCTCAAAGGTTGACCTGCCTAAACACTCTCACAGAAAACTACTGGAGACTGTGCTTCCCTAAAACAAGGAAGATCCACAAGAAAGACAAACAGAAACAAGTGATCTCTAGGAAAAAGGTAAAAAATCTCCAGGTTCAAGCAAAGGAAGAACAGGAAGAACAAGCATACATCAAAGAGAGTATAAGTGGTTCAGAATGAATGAAGCAGGGAGAGTTTAAAAAGGCCAGAGCTATTGTAAATGAACTTGCAACAGATCTAAAAGTTTTATGCAGAATCAGTGTTAGGTGAATTTTTTTTTTAAAGTAACACATTTTCAGAGAAATGAAAAGCTGTTTAGGAGTATACTTTATTAGCTAATATCTATAAGTACCATTTGTGATCATAATGATAAAACTAAATACTGATTTAGCCAAAACTATAATCAATCTGCTTGAAGGACAGTAATTTAAAATGGGAGGAGGATATAATAGACAGTGAAAGATTAATCCTCACCATCTATTTCCATAGCAGAAAATCAGTAAGATGACTTACAACTTCAAAAAAAAAAAATCAACAAATATATACATCAGTACAAACTCTTCAAATATGCTACTTTTTTTTTTTTTTTTTTTTTAGGTTTTTGGAGACAGGGTCTCGCTTTGTGGCTCAGGCTGGCCCTGAGCTCAGCCTCCAACTCACATCACAATCCTCCTACCTCTGCCTCCCGAGTGCTGGGATTACAGGCGTGAGCCACCACGCCCGGCACTGTGGTATGTGGTACTGGTTGCTGCTGGGTGTGGGTCTCCACACCCAGTATTGTTATGTGGTTACCGGGGAATCGAACCCGGGTCCGAGACAGGCGCTGGAACCACTGAGCTAACTCCCCGGCCCCAAATATGCTACTTAATTGGCTAAGAGTCTCATGTATTAGTTATCTTGGGTAAGTGATTAAAGACTGCTGCAGTCTACAGAAATATTAAATTTTTTACTTAAAAATTTTTTAAGTAACTTGGTAAGGCTAGATTGGCAATGAGGACTAACTGTTGAAGCCAGACAGATGTCAGTGACACAGAACAGAAAGCCCAACACTTCTCAAAAGGTACTTCCTATTTTCCCTTTATTCTACGGTGGCCCTACATGTCTTGCAGCCAACTGAAGGTACACCAGGCATCCAAGGCAGCTCCAGGAGATACTTGTTTTTTTTCATAGCACAATCCAGTCAAAGAGCATTACTAGATGAACCTCCATCTCCCCACACCCACCCCAACAGCCACTCTGGATAGATTTCCTTCCTTTGCAGCCATCCTCAATCAGGTCTATAAATAGCCCTACCCCTAATGTTTCTAAAGAAAAGACCTTCCTTTTTCCTCCATATCACTAACTTTCCAAAACCTTAGTGGATCAGAATATTCACTATTCTCCCTTATGCTGTGACACAAGTCCAAATAAACCCACTTTTAGAGGGTTTATTCTTGTCTATTCATGATTTGTATCTTAAGCACAGCATGCTGAGCTGGTTCACTAAAAGCTGATATCTTAGTCACTTTCCTCACTACTGGAACATAATACTCAACACATTTAACTTCAAGGAGGAATGATTTGTTTCGCTCACGTTTTTAGTTCACAGCCAGCTCCAAGGTATGGTGTGATGGTAAAATGGTCTAGTGGAGGAAAACTGCTTACCTCACGGCAACCAGAGAGCAGAATGAAAAGAGGACACAGGGAAGGGAGATAATGCTCTCAGACTTCTCCTTGGATGACCAACTTTTCCACGCAGGTCCCCCATCTTCAGGTCAGGTATCATTTAGCTATAAACAATCAGTGGACTACTCCACCAATGAGTATAGTATG
The DNA here is from genome assembly GCA_004026965.1 of Petromus typicus. Lineage (NCBI taxonomy): Eukaryota > Metazoa > Chordata > Mammalia > Rodentia > Petromuridae > Petromus > Petromus typicus. The sequence goes on from PVIR01032201.1 coordinate 3,595, forward strand.
CATACGATACAATCACCTCCAACAGTCTCAACTGTAGGATCCCAGGGGCCTTTGAGGGAACATCTACATAAAAATCTTAACAGTCAAGGCTGCCCAAGTGGCCAGCAGCAGGAAGTTGGCAGTGGGAAAACAATGGAGAACTGCTAGGAGTCAGTACCCCTTGCTGCTGGAAGAGTTCCCAAGTTTTGCCAGTAGCTGTTGACCACACAGCAAGGAGGGCTGCTAACCCCAATAGCTCATAGCCACTGCCACCAAAAGCTCCTCACTGTTAGCCCTAAAGTAGCTAAACTTTGTCTATTAGCTATTTCTATATAAATGAAGCAAAAGAGCCCTGTTGATATCAGACCTGATGACCTGGATGACAAGTATCTGCCTGAATATTTGCTTCAGTGTCAGCCAGAACATCTGAACCAGTCCTTATGTGATCTCCATCTTACATGCAGCTATTGATCTATGTTAACAGGTTTAATGCGAGTTATTCTCTGACGGGAGGCTGAAGAAACAATTTAACCTATGTCTCCACTTTTTCAAATAAAAAGGCAAATGAATTCTAAATTTTTTTACTTCAGTAATTTATGAATCCGATATAAAAACAAAGTGATTAAAGCTTAAAACATGATACCTGTGACCAGTAGCTACAAACCCTGAACAAATGCAGTTACAGAAAAATTTAAGCAGGACATGAATAGAGAAAAAAGTAAAATGAAAAGGAAATCTGCCTTAAGTCTATGGAGACAGAGGGGGTGTTTGGTGGTAACAGAATCTAGAGAGGTTTGTTTAGGAAATGAAGCCAAAGTTTTCTCATTCTTGCCTTGTAAAGAATCTAGCTGAAGGGGGCTGGAGACAAGATCCTGTGTTTGATCCCCTATACAAAAAAAAAAAAAAAGGCTTTTTGTTGAAGGTATCCATACTACAATATGAGACCAATGAAAAAAGCTGAGCCAGAAAACATGTTTGTTTTAAATCTTACATATGACAGTGAAATCCATGAGGACAATAAAAAATTCTTCCCAAACAATATTCAAAAAAGAAAGATAACTCTGGTCAAGTAACTTCTAGGAAACCAGTTTTTAACTTCAACTTAAAGGACAAAATGAGAAAAGGTATAAGGATATGTGCAGCAGCAAGACTGTTGAGATTCACAGCCCAAAGTCAGGACTCAAGCACTGGAAAATTTTAAGGCAGGCCACCTACATCATTCTAAGGCAGATCTCAAGGATCACATTGCTCCAAGTAACCTCAAACAAGCTTTATTTAATAGTTCCGCCTAAAGAAATCAAAGATAATAAAATGGAATCATAATCTATCTCTACAAAGGCTTGTTCAGCATTTTATCTTCATTGCCTAGTATACTGTAAATAAAGTCATCAACAAAACCATGAATATAAAAATAATTGCACAAACACCCATAATTGGGAGAAACAACCTAATTATACTTCTGTCTTCAGAGGCATTTCCCCAAAACAAAAAATATATATTGGTAGTTTAATCAATTAATTTCAGGAACATCAATAATTTAATACAAGCCAAGGCAAGAACACTAAAGTTACTAAACCATTAATCAAAAATTCACACCAAGAATGTAAAAAAAACCCAAGTCAAGCACATAACAGCCAAGGCAAATCCACAATATCATCTTCTAAAAATACTATGCATATATGTAAAATACTTTTCTGTAAAATACTTTAGCACTTGGTTGAATTGTATCACTTGTCTAGCTACATACCCTAATGGACACTCAAATCACAATAGCCATACACAAAGCCAACCCAATCTAAACTGCTATTCATAGGACGCCAAGTCACAAAATGGTAAATAAGCAACCACAGCAAATCCCAGAGAACCACCTATGTCTGTTCTAACAGTGGGCAGGATGCAAGACTGTACAAATGACTACACAACTCTAACAAGCTATAGCTCCGCTGAGGTGCAGCAAGCTTTGTATGATGTGAAAGCAAAAAGTAAAGAAGCACACCAAACAGACCAAATCAATCTCACAACAGAGTACATTGAACTTGCAAGTGATCTAAAAGTTTTAAGTAGAATCAATGTTAAGTGAATTTTTTAAAAAGTAACACATTTGCAGAGTACTCTGTTTCTCAAGCTTTAAAATGAGAAAGGAAGGCTGGGGATTTAGCTCAATGGTTCCAGTGCCTGTCTTGCAAGTGCAAGGGTCCAGGTTCGATCCCCCGGTAACCACATACAATACTGGGTGTGGAGACTCACGCCCAGCAGCAATCAGTACCATATACCACAGTGCCAGGCATGGTGGCTCATGCCTGGTAATCCCAGCACTCGGGAGGCAGAGGCAGGAAGATTGCTGTGATGTGAGTTGGAGGCTGAGCTCAGGGCCAGCCTGAACTACAAAGTGAGACCCTGTCTCCAAAAAAAAGAGAGAGAAAGGGAAAAAAAATCGATCTTAAAGAACTTCATTTCTAGCATGACAGAAAAGACCTCAGCCAGGGCCGAGGAGTTAGCTCAGTGGTTCTGGCACCTGTCTTGCAAATGCAAGGACCCAGGTTCGATCCTCCAGTAACCAAATACAATGCTGGGTGTGGAGACTCATGCCCAGCAACAACCAGTAGCACATACCACAGTGCCGGGTGTGGTGGCTCACGCCTGTAATCCCAGCACTGGGGAGGCAGAGGCAGGAGGATTGCTGTGATGTTGAATTTGAGACTGAGCACAGGGCCTGCCTGAGCTACAAAGCGAGAGACTCTGCCTCAAAAAACCAAAAAAAAAAAGACCTCAGCCAGAGATTTTAGCTCATTGGTTCTGATACCTTCCTCATAAGGACAAGATCCCAAGTTTGCTCCCCAGTACCAAATTAAAAAAAGAAAAGAGAAAGAACCAGAGATTTAGTTCAGTGGTGCTGGGGCCTGTCTTGCAAGGGCAAGGGTCTGGGTTCAATCCCTGATAACAACATACAATACTGGGTGTGCAGAGTCACACCCACCAGCAATCAGAATCATATCAGAATTATATACCACAATGCCGGGCACGGTGGCTCACATCTGTAATCCCAGCACTCGGGAGGCAGAGGCAGGAGGATTGCTGTGATGTGAGTTGGAGGCTGAGCTCAGGGCCAGCCTGAACTACAAAGCGAGACCCTGTCTCAAAAAAAAAACAGAGAAGATCTCAAAAATTCGTTCTTAGGAGATATAATATTTTACCTGGTATATACTTTGTGTTTTACTGCTAACTTCAGGCCACCACCGATCAGCATTTAGTTTTCAATCTTTGCTATTACAAAAAGTGATTTCCCAGAGTAAGAAATGCTGGATAAAAAAACGCACTTCTAGTTAGGTACATATGGTCAAAGAACTCACTTTAGAGGTCATACCTACCACATTTCCCAACAGCAAAGTGTGAATGCTTGCTTCCCCACACCTTTGTCAACATGTTTGCTTTTCTCTTATGTGTGGGCATTTTTGTATGTTTGAGACTCATTTATACTTCACTTTTCTGTCAACTGTCTGTTTATATCCTCTATTTTTCTATTGTGCTGGCCTTCTCAATGATCTGTAGTGGTTTTTTAAAATGAGCCCTTTGTTTGATAGCATTCCCTCTTCAATTCATTCCAATCTATCTAGTATCTATCGGTACCACTCAACTCAAACAGCTCTTTTCAAGTCATCACAGACCTCCAGATGGAGCTACACCCAAATGAAAAACTGCACGTCATTTTCATCTTGCTCCCAACATTTAATATGGTCAACCCATAGGCCTGACCCACTAGGCTCTTCTTGGTTTCTTTGGTAATGTATGTTCTTGTGTTCTCCTTTCTTGACTGCTTCTAATCTTATGGGGGAGAAGAGGTTCCGGCCTTTCCTTTCTCCTACACAAAGCTGAGTAGTTTCCTACAGAGCTCAGGTTATAGACACTCCTTATCCTTCTCACATTCTCCTAAATTAGCCACATTCACTGAAAGTAAATTCATGTTTATGTTATTCACAATGTTTCCCCAGAAACTGAAACAAAGCCTGGGGAGACTCAAAACAAGTTTATCTGAATAAACTGTTTTCATGGATTTTAAAAATAACTCAGGGGACTGTGATATAGATCAGTGGCACTGTGCCTGTCTGGCAAATACAAGGTCCTGAGTTTGATCTCCTATACTGCCCGCCCCCAAAAAAACCCCTCATGTCAAAATTCATAGAACCAACTGAGATCATCTCTACACTTCAAACACAAGTAACCAAATACCAGCAAACATCTCCTCTTGAGTGTATCTAACCCCAAACAGAACTTTTGCCTGTCATCATCAGCTGGCCTACCAAACCTTTCCTTCCCTACATTTTCCCGATCTCAGTAAAAGGCACAACCCAGTTATAAAAGAAACTAAAGATTAGCCCCAGTTCCACTTGGCTTTCCCAATCCAATTCAGCAACCTTATCAATTCTACTTTATCTCCCTTCTCTCCATCTTCTGTCACTGCCTGAAGGATAGACAGTTTACTAACTTATCTTCCCTGATCTCTCTCTCACTCCAAGCTAATTTCTACTTGTACTCTTATTTAGAATCCCCATTACTCCTGTGGACAATAGCAATGTAACAAACATGGCAGCACATGTCTATAATCCTAGCACTTAGGACGCTGAGGTAGGAGAATTGCCATGAGCTTGAGACCACCCATAGCTACACAGTGAATTCAAGCCCGAACTAAACCATGAGAACAAAATAAAACAATAACAATGGTAATTCTGACCTACTCCATCAATACACAATATGACAGCCAAATGAGGCTTCTGAACACCTGAATGTGGCTAGTTTGATTTGAGATGTGCTATGAATATAAAAATCCATGTTACAGTGAATTTCAAAAACTAAGTATAAATTAAAAAGAAGGGAGCTGGGCAGGTAGCTCAGTGGTACCACACCTGCGGGGCAAGCTCACAGTCCTGAGTTCAATCTCTAGTACTACAAAAAAGAAAAAGTGAAAATATTTAATTAATTTGCTTATCAATTACATGTTGAAATTTTTATATACTGCATTAAATAAAACGTAATTAAAATTAATTTTACCCTTTTTAACTTTTTTGACATGAGTTACCCATGTGGCTGGCATATACTCTTAGTGACACACCATAGCATTTCTTTCACTGCAGGCAACAGTTCATCTTAAAACATTTATGACCAAAGCATAGAAAGCATTGGGTTTGGCACAGGATAGGTATGCAAATATTTGCGGATGAGATTATTAGCCAAAAACTGGTGGCATTTTTAGATAGTCACTTAAAAATAAAATACTAAAATTTTAATTCTTATTTGAGTTGAATGATAATTTTAAGAAATAATGTCTTCTATATTCATGGTAATCATCTTGTCATTAATTTTTCATCACAAATGTTTCTATTCAAATAGACAAAGATTGAGAAATATTATAATCAAAGTGGCCCCCCAAAAACTTCATAATTTAGAGCCATCAGCTCTTAAAATACTAGTCATCACAACTCAAAGGACAGCTGCAAGAGAAAGCTAGGAGACAGTGCAAGGATAAAAGAAATAGACCACAAATATTGAAAATCTAGTTATTAAGAACTGGACTCATGCCTACTGTGCCTTGCATAACATTAAATTACCAGAAAGGGTGTGGTCCACTCAAAATGACAAGGCTCAGTCAGTGAATGCACTGTCATCCTTCAGAAAACAGAAAATGTGCTGTTATATGGCCTTTCAACAAATGATGGTGTAAAAGGTAATTCCAAGTGACAGTAGAACATTTTAATACAGAAGAATCCAGACCTGGATAAAGTCAATGTGGATTAGACTGGAAGCTCTTAAAATTTTTCAGTTGGGCTCCACAGTCTATCTCCAAAGATAGAACATAACCAAAGAATTCAGAACAGTTTTTAAAAGTTCAAGACCCAACTACCAATGTATAAGAAACAGAGGTTATAAAACACAGTGAGGAACACCACAGAACAATCAAACCACAAACAGTAGGGTAGGGTAAGGAGCAAGAATGGGGACCCTACAAATTTAAAAAAATGAGTAAACCTTATTTGAATCTTGAGTTACCAAAAATAAGAAAGTCATAGATATTTTTATGATTTGAGAACACTATAAATAAAGTTGTAATTGTTTTTTAACTGGTATGATTCAAACATAATTTTTACCAAGTTATAATTTAAAATATACACATATATTTATAAAAGAAAAAATTATTATGGGTAGGGATGACCATAAAGGGAAAAAAAACCTTGGCTTCCTCAAAAGGCATGATAACCTATAGAAATGGCAAAGATACATCTCTCTGTCTGCCTGTTAAAAGATCTGTATTTAAAATAAAAGATACCTGGGCCTGGGATATAGCCAGTGGTGCCGGCGCCTGTCTTGCAAGCACAAGGATCCGGGTTCGATTCCCTGGTAACCTCATAACAATACTGGACGTGGACATTCACCCCAGTAGGAACCAGTACCACATACCACAGTGCCAGGTGTGGTGGCTCACGCCTGTAATCCCAGCACTTGGGAGGCAGAGGCAGGAGGATTGCTGTGATGTGAGTTGGAGGCTGAGCTCAGGGCCAGCCTGAACCATAAAGTGAGACCCTGTCTCAAAAAAAAAAAAAAAACTTAATAAAATAAAATAAAAGATTCCTGGGCCAGGGATTTAGCTTAGTGGTTCTGTACACCTAACTTGCAAGCACAGGGGCCCATGTACATCAGTACCACATACAATAATATCGGGCATGATGACTCAGCCCACCAACAATCAGTACCACAAATCACAGTGCTGGGTGTGGTGGTTCACGCCTGTAATCCCAGCAACTTGGAGGCAGAGGCAGGAGGATTGCTGTGAATTCAAGGCTGAGCTCAGGACCAGCCTGAACTACAAAAGCAGACTCTGTCTCCAAAAAAAAAAAAAGATTCCGCCAAGTGCTGTGTTTTAAAACTATGTCCACAAATTCTCTAACCTTTCTTTCAAAAAACAGAGCCCATTCTCCTCCACCCTTTGAAAGTAATGTAGGCTTTTGCTGAGTGACTCTCTTCTACAAACAAAATTTGGCAAAACTGGATGCTCTGACTTTCAAAGTAGTCATAAAAGTGACAGGGTCCACAATGCTCCTTCTCTTGAATCACTGTCTCAGGAGAAGTCATGCACTGACATGAGTATACTTGGGCATCTCTAGCAAAGACCCAGGTGAAAAAAGGACCTGAAGCCTACCATTAACAAACGGTCAGAATTAACTTGCCAGCCATACGAATGAGCCAGCTTGGAAAGGAGCCTCTAGCTCCATCAAGCCTGCAAAGGACTACTGATACCAAAACCAAAACTATCTTGGCATTCCATTCCCAAGTTCCTGACCTACAGAAAACTGTGAGATGATTAATGTTTACTGTTGTTTCAAGTCACTAAGACTGAAGATAACTTATTGTGCAACAATAAATACAGCACTGATACAATAAAATTGTAATAGTGAAAGAGTTAAGTACATTCTTCCTTAAAAATGGGTATCCATATGACCAATAAAAGTCTAAAAAGGTACTCGGCAGGATGTTACATGCCTATAATTCCAGTACTTGCGAGGCTAAGGCAGGAAGATCACTGTAAGTTTGAAACCAGCCTGTGTTACACAGTGAAATCAAGGCCTAGATTAAAAGCTAAACCCTATCTCAAAAAAGAGCTGAACTCAGTGGTTCCGGCGCCTGTCTTGCAAGCTCAAGGGCCCAGGTTCGACTCCCCGGTAACCACATACAATACTGGGTGTGGAGACTCACACCCAGTAGCAACCAGTACCACATACCACAGTGCCAGGCATGGTGGCTCACGCCTGTAATCCCAGCACTCGGGAGGCAGAGGCAGGAGGATTGCTGTGATGTGAGTTTGAGGCTCAGCTCAGGGCCAGCCTGAACCACAAAGCGAGACCCTGTCTCAAAACAAAAACAAAAACAAAAACAAAAACAAAACAAAACAAAAACAAACAAAAAAAAGAATATGAAAAGGTGTTTGAATCTACTAGATTTAAATTACCGTAAAATATCACTATACAGCTGTCAATGTGAATAAAATGTTAAAGAATATAAAATATTGGAAAGAAATTTGCTACACAGTGTTGGTCAAAATGTGACTTAGAACAATCACTCTTGTAGATTCTGCTAGTTTTCCAACAGATTATATATGCATATGCCTATAATCCACCAGAAATATACACACATGATCACCAAACTACACAAATTTTTATTCTGAGTCACACTATTCATAAAAGTCAAAACTCCTATCTAGCCAGTATTCATCAACAACAGAATAATTTCATACAATGAAATTATATAATGACGTGGAAAATCTTACAGTGGCAAGAAAAAGAAATCAAAGTATATGTTGTAAGATTCTAGTTAAGGAACAAAACTGAGCTAAAGTAATCAAATGTCAGCATATTAGTTGCCCATGAGGGATACGCACAAATGAAAATTAAAACAAGGGGATAACTACCTAAGTGGTTTTCAGGTTGTAAAAACTTATCCATAATGTGTATTTTTCTATATTTACACAGAATTCTTAAACAGTACAGGAGGAGAATAGGGAATAAGATTAAGTAGAATAAGATTGTCCTTGGACATATAGTTCCTGGAGCTGGGTAATTAAAGGTTCGTCATATCACTGTATTTATATATGTTCAAATTTTCCCCCTAAGTTAAAGGAGTTTTAAAATTTAATATGAAACTGGCTGGAACTGCACATGAAAGTCGAATTGTAAATCAGATAACTTTTCTAATCATAGATTTCAAAAGACGTTCATATCTACACATTTTTAGAGCCAATTATTCTACTTCTCTGAGATTATTCTAAGGTGCACTGAACACAAAGACAAATATTTCACAGAATTCATGACAGAAAAGCAGAGAAAACTTTTTTTTTTTTTTTTTTTTGAGACAGGGTCTTGCTTTACAGTTCAGGCTGGCCCTGCGCTCAGCCTCAAACTCATATCACAGCAATCCTCCTGCCTCTGCCTCCCAAGTGCTGGGATTACAGGAGTGAGCCACCATGTCCGGCATTGGTATATGGCACTGATTGCTGGAGGGCGTGAGTCTCCACGCCCAGTATTGTATGTGGTTATTGGGGGATCAAACCCCAGCCTCTGCACTTGCAAGTCAGGCGCCAGAACCACTGAGCTAAATCCCGGCCCGAGAAAACTTTTAATACAGAGGACACAGGACACTATGGGAAACACCAAAAATAAACAACCAGTTTGTCCCCAAAATGTGACATTTCAATATCCAACAATAAATAACAATGACTACTTCATAATGTTCTTTTATCTATCCAATGGAAGTCATTAAAAATGATAAAACTCTTAGAAGAAAACAGTACTAACAGAAACTGACAATAACAAAGATAATCCAACTTAAAGATGATCCATGGCCAAGGATTTAGCTCAGTGGTTCCAGACCCTTCCTTGCAAACACAATGTCCCAAGTTAGATCCCGGTAACCACATACAATGTTGGGCGTGGAGACTCACATGCACCAGCAATCAGAACCACATACCAGTGCCCAGCATGGTGACATGGTAGTTCACGCCTACAATCCCAGCACTCGGAGGCAGAGGCAAGAGGATTGTTGTGAGTTCAAGGTTGAGCTCTAGGCCAGCCATAATTACAAAAGCAGAGACCCTGTCTCCAAAAAAAGATGGTCTAATAATTTGAATAGACATTTCTCCAAAGACAGACAAACAACCACTCATATTAAAAGAACTCAGCATTAGCCATCAAGGAAATGGAAATCAAACCACAACCCCACCACTACAAACTCAGCACAATAAAAAAGACAAAAATACTGTAATAAGTTTTAGCAAAGATACAGTAAAAAAGGACTCAGTGGTTCCAGCGTCTGCCTGGCAAGTGCAAGATCCCAAGTTTGATCCTTGGTAACCACATACCACAATGCCAGGCATGATGGCTCACACCTGTAGTCCCAGCACACAGGAGGCAGAGGCAGGAAGATTGCTGTGAGTTAGAGGCTCGCCTGGGCTACATAGTGAGCTCCGGGCCAGTCTGAACTACAAAGCGAGACCCTGTCTCAAAAAAAAAAAGATCAATCTGGCAGATTCTCAAAAGGTATGTGCCAACAATTCCACTCATATGTATGAGTAATAACATTATAACCACAGAAAAACTTGTACACAAATATTCACACTAACAACAGTCATAAATGTTAAACATCAGAAACACTCAAATATTCATAAACTGATAACTGAATAAACAGAAAGTATTGTCTCCACACAAGGGATATTACTTGGTAAAAGAAAACACTATTCATGCTACCATGCAGATGAATCTTGAAAACACAGCTAAAGTTAACAAGCTAGTCACAAATACTAAGAATAGGCAAATCACAAAAACAAAGTATATTAGTAGTTGCCTAAGAGCTGAGAAGATGGGAGACAAGTGGGGAATACTAAAGGGAATCGGGTTACATTTGAAGTAATAAAAATATTCCAAGTGACGCATAGTTAAATTCTATGAATATACTAAAAATACTAGATTGCTTTAAATAGATGAACTCCATGATACACAAGTCACAGCTCAATAAAGGTGTTCAAAAAGTGTCACACTGGTCTCGGGATATAGCTCATTGGAACCCAGCCTCATAAGAGCAAGGTCCTGAGTTCAATTCCTGGTGGGGGGAGGGGTTTTTGCCACAAATCTATAATCCCTACACTCTAGAGAGGGAAGTAGAAGGTTTGGTGCAAATTCAAGGCCAGCCTAGGATACACAGTAAGACTCTGTTTCAATAAAATGAAAAGGGACAGGTGTGGTGTTGCACACCTGTAATTCCAGCACTCAGGAGGCAAAGGCAGGAGGATCACTGCAAGTGAGAGGCCAACCTGGGCTACATAGTGAGTTCAGGGCCAGCCTGAACTAAAAAGTGAGACACTTTCTCAAAAAAGGAAGATACTAAGATTGTTTTTAAGGGATTTAGCATCTGTACTTTACCTAAAGTATTCACACATCTTAATCTGAACCTCACCACATCCTATATGGCAAGTTTCAGTTTTTACAAGTAACATTAACTGACCCAGCCAGATATCACAGTTAGGAATTGGCTAGTCCAGAACTCAAAAATACCATCCCTATTCCACCATGCTGCTGTCTCCAACTGTTAGAAGTATACCTGACATCACAGACAGAACTATCACAGCAGCACCCACTACTGAAGTGGACCCAATACATGTCAAGCAATTATCATGCCTGACAATTCTTAGACACTCAACTATTTGGTGAGCAGATCTCATTTATTGCCCATGACTCCATACATAATTGAAGACACTAGGAAGTTAACCAATCTAGTCATTATTATAAAAACTTTATATAACATTTGTTGTGGGAGCCAGGGATTTAGCTCAGTGGTTCCAATACCTGCTTTGCAAGAGTAAAGTCCCAGGTTTGATCTCTGGTTACTACGTACAACAATTCCAGGCGTGACTCATGCCCACCAGCAATCAGTACCACATACCACAGTGCCAGGCTTGTAAATCCAGCACTGGGGAGACAGAGGCAGGATTGCTGAGTTTGAGGCTGAGTTCAGGACCAGCCTGAACTATAAAATGAGACGCTGTCTCAAAAATATAAATAAATAAAATTTGTTGTGAAAGCCTTGTTATAAGCATGATTCTCAGAGACAAGAGTGGGAGAATGATGAGCAATAATAAAATACAGGAATGAAAATGAAAGTCCTTTTATTTTTTTGAATATTTAACTAGCACATGTTTACACTGCACATTTATATTTCTTATGTGAAGTTGGTACATGTACACATAACAAACCTTAATGTCTATTTTCATTCTCTTTTCCTCCCTCGCTCCACCTTTTGTTGGGGGGGAATAATCAGGGATCAAATTCAGGACCTTGCTTTTGCAAGGCAGGCACCAGAACCACTTAGCCAAATCTCTGGCCCTCCCACCAACTCTTTTTTTTTGGAGACAGCGTCTTGCTTTGTAGTTCAGGCTGGCCCTGAGCTCAGCCTCCAACTCACAATCCTCCTGCCTCTGCCTCCCAAGTGCTGGGATTACAGGCGTGAGCCACCACGCTCAGCACTGTGGTATGTAGTACTGATTGCTGCTGGGGTGAGTCTCCACCCCTAGTATTGTTATGTAGTTACAGGGGATCAAACCCCGGCCTTTGCACTTCCAAGACAAGCCCTGACACCACTGAGCTAAATCCCCAGCCCCTCTCCCACCAACTCTTGATCTCTTTAGTACCTGAGAGAAAGCTCTATCTCCCTAATCCCCTATTATCTTTATTTTGCTCTTTATTTTTACTCTGGCTTTCTCATAAAGAAAAACCATGCAACATTTAAACTTGTGCCTCTGATTTATTGCACTCAACACTATTGTCTCAAGGTTCACTTATTACCCTATAAATGATGCAACTTTGTTTTTATGAAAGAGGTACTCCATTGTGTGTAAACACCAAGTATTCCTTTATTCATTTGCTGATAGACATATAGCCCACTTTCAAGAGGCAGCTATTATGAACTGGGTTGCTATAAACATGAACAGGCATGTTATCAACATAATATTAAGACTTTTATGAAGATATCTAGAAAGAGAATCAAATAGAATGCCGTTTTGTTTCTTGAGGAATCTTCATACTGATTTCCACAGTTGTACTAGTTTAACATCCCTGGGCCCTCCTGCCTCAAGCACCACTAGCACTTGTTATTATCTGATTTCTTGATGGTGGCCATTCTTTCTGGAGTAAGATAGAATCTCAGTGTTTAACTTGTCCCAATGTTCAGCATTACTTCATGTATTTACTGGCCATCTGTATTTTTGTGAAATGTTTATTCGTTTCACTTGTTCATTTTTTTACTGTCTTTTTTTTAAAACTTGTGTTTCAAATGATAATACTAATCGTGGCTCTATTATATCTATAATCTGTTTATGCTGTACAATGAGCATTACATGCGCCGTTTTCATTTCAAAAATACAATAGAGGAAAATTAAACAATCAACAATTAGTACTTAGGAGCAAAAGGATTCAAGCTTACAAGCACTTAAATAAATCCCACCTTATTCAGTTTACAACTGATTCAGGAGTAGAATAAGCGTATGTAGAAATACCTACTGAGCACTCTTAAGAGAACAGCAGGGCTAAAGAAATATTTCAGCATCATAAATACAAGAATTTCAAAACAGAAATTAGCCAAAGAGGGCCAGGGATTTAGCTCAGTGGTTCCAACACTTGCCTTGCAAGTACAAGGGCTCGGGGTTCAATCCTCAGTAACAACATACAACAATGCTGGGCGTGGAGACACATGCCCACCAGCAATCAGTACCACATACCACAGTGCCAGGCGTGGTGGCTCATGCCTGTAATCCCAGCACTTGGGAGGCAGAAGCAGGAGGATTGCTGCGAGCTCAAGGCTGAGTTCAGGGCCAGCCTGAACTACAAAGTGAAACTCTGTCTCAAAAAAAAAAAGAAAGAAAGAAAGAAAAAGAAATTACCAAAGAGAAATGTAGAAATAAGAAAGAATAAAGAACAAAATGAGAAGGTGGCCTTGAATAAATTTTTTAAAGCAAAGAATACAGGGAAGAGGAAAATAGAACATCAGAAAATTTGCAGCCTCTATAAAATATTCTTTTCTGAAGTCTGCTACCAGAAATATTTAAGTATCAAAACAATGCTATGAGTACCTTTGTACAGCTCATGTGTAAGTGCTCAAGATGTGCTAAGGTAGATAAATTAGCACCCCAGTGCACTGTCGGTGATAAGGTAAAATGGTGCAGTCATTATGGAAAATAATGTGACTTTGTTTAAAAAGTAAAAATAGACTATATAATCCAGCAATTCCACTTCTGGGTGTATACATTCAAAAGAAATGAAACCAGGGATATTCATACATCCACGTTCATAGCTGCATTATCTTAACAATCAAAAAGATAAAGACAATGTAGTATCCACTGTTGGATGAATAAATGGCTACGCAAAATGTGCCATATATACGTATATATGGCATATATATATATATACATATATACATGTATATATATATATACATACACACACATACATATATACGTATATATACGTATGTGTGTGTGTGTGTGTGTATATATATATATATCAATACAATGCACTATAGTATAGACTTAAAGGGAAAGACTGGGTAAGCTGGCTCACAGTTGTGACCCTAACACTTTGGGAGGCTGACAAAGGAGAAAAGTGGTTTAACATTTGAAAACCGATTAATGTAATCCATCACATTAACAGGCTGGAGATGAAATGTCACATGATTGTATCACATGATGCAGAAAAATCATAAAAATCTCAGGGGCCGGGGATTTAGCTCAGTGGTTCCGGCGCCTGTCTTGCAAGCGCAAGGACCCAGGTTCGATCCCTGGTAACCGCATACCTATACTGGGCGTGGAGACTCATTCCCAACAGCAACCAGTACCACATACCACAGTGCTGGGCATGGTGGCTCACGCCTGTAATCCCAGCACACGGAGGCAGAGGCAGGATTGCTGTGATGTGAGTTTGAGGCTGAGCTCAAGGCCAGCCTGAACTACAAAGCAAAACTCTGTCTCAAAAAAACCTAAAAAAAAAAAAAAAAATCTCATCAATATTTATAATTAAAAACCTAAAGAAAACTAAGGCTAAAGGAGCTGGAAATGTAGCTCAGCAGTGTTAGATTCTTTGCATGGGACAGGAGGTTGGGAGGGTGTCTGATAACAAGACAGAGACACAGACACAGAGACATAAGACTTGAGCATGATACACAGACGTAGCACATGAAATTATGCTCAACTGAAACATCACTGGAAAATTGCAGATTAAAACAGTAAGATACTATTACATGTTCATTAAAATGACCCAAATCCAAATATGTATTGATGGTTATGTGTCACCATTTGGAAATCTCCACAAAGATTTTTATAGTATCTCTATCCACAACCGCCTAAATCTGGAAGTAACCAAGATGTCTGTCAGTAGGAAAATAAGCAAGTTTTGGTATATCCAGACAATGGAGTATTATTCAGTATTATTCAAGGAGCCATCAAACCATGAAAAGACATGAAAAAAATTGTAAATGCATATTACTAATTGAAAGAAGACAATCTAAGATATACACAATGTATGATTAAAACTACCTGGCATTCGGGAAAGACATACTACAGGGACAACACAAAGATCCGTGATTACCAAAGATTGAAGGAAGAAAGAATGAACAGGTAGAACGCTGAGGAATTCTGGGTAATGAAACTATTCTGTAAAATACTACAATGGTGGAACATTTCATTG
>PVIR01032202.1:0-18738 GCA_004026965.1 Petromus typicus
CATCAATTGATCCAGGCTTCACCCAAGGGGCTGACAGCTTAGGATAAATAAAATATGTGCACACACTGAAGAAGAGCACTGAGAGGGAGAACTATGTGATACCAAGATATTATCACCAGACACTTTAATAAATGCTGGAAATACAGCTATATAGAAGAGTTAAGCAGCTCAGAGAATCAGTGTGCCACTAAGGGATTCTACCAAAGTTGCTGGTTCCTGAACTTTAAAGGATGGATTTGAGGTCTCTTAGTGGAGGGTATGAGGTTCTACACTTTAGATAGAGGAAGTATTTGAAACCGTGGTGTCCATAAAGCTACAAGTTTGTCTGACCTGCTAATATCTATTATGTGAGTTTGGTAGTGAGGAAAGGCAAGGGAAGAAAGGTAAACAGAACCCTGGTTACACCCACTGGACTATGAATATTGATCTACAAGCTAAGGCATACATAGTATGAATTAAATATTGAGAAACCTAAAATCCTAAAGCAACTTTCATTTGCACCACGCATTCTAAGCAAAGCAGCCTTTGGCCTTTCCTTTGGGATCAATGCTTTCAGTTATTTGACCCTATAAGTTTGTATAGTGTATGGGAGTGTCTGAGGTTTGAGTTGAGGTCTCTGTTGACCAGTTGAATGTGGACATTTAAGGAGATGGAGCAACTTGGCATGACTGTAGTTTCCAGCTACAGTGACAGGGGCACCCATGAATCCAGAGGGGTAGATACAGAGAAGGAAAAGAGTAGTGAGGATGGATGGATGAGTCATTTGGAAGATCTGAAGTTAGAAATTTGAAATGACTGACATGTGCATGACAAAGAAAGTGGTGGTATTTTCCAAATGAAACACAGGAAGTAGTTTTTGCAGTCCACAGTTTTTGTGTGAAAATACAACAAGCATTTCAAATTGGGGGTATTACTATGACTATCACATGTTGTTTTATTCTTTAAGTCAAATACTAACATCAAAGAAAATTTTATATTTTAAAAATCAGCTCATTCTTCACTCTCTCATGTGCATGACACATGGGTGGAATTGAACTGTGTACCACCTACTGGCTTCTAGAACAGATGAGACATGGAAAAATTTATCACAAGATTTAAATGAGCTCCTTGAGTATGTGCTGCAGGCCACAGGTGTAGTCTGAAGAAAACGGGCCTGGGCCACCAGAAAATGATGCCTCAGAAATGCATGGTCCCATGGACACTGCGTTCCCCTCACAGTTGACCCTGTCCCTCCACTGCCTCACTGCTGGGGTATGCAGGTTTGGGGCTGGCCCTCTGGTCCTCAGGACCCACCTTAGCTCAGCTATTGCTCAGCTCCACTCACTGTTGTCTTCCGTCTTCAGCCTTTTGCCCAGCAGTCTCTTTGCTCCAAAACTTTCCTTGTCTAGTTAATTGGACAAAGTCAAACACTTTTCCAAAGTGTCAACTACATTGTTTTGAAAAATTCAGGCCATAGACACATTTGCTCTAGGAGGCAAAAGAGCTTGACAATTAAAATGAGGGATGTGGTGTCGGGAAAAGTTGGTTCAAATCCCTGAAGAGTCGTTTATGGTATAAGATTAGGAACAAATTACTTGAACTCACTTGTTTTATAAAGTGAGGATAAGAGAAGGGCCACCTACATTTTGAGGGTCAAGTGAAGTGAAATGCTAATATACACCTAGTGTTTATCCTAGTGCCTGTAGAGATTAATAGTTCAATATTTCTTCACATCTTTCCTCCTCCTCCTCTATCCTTCTCCTCCACCTCTTCTTCCCTCTCTTTTGTCTTCTTTTTCTTCTGGTTCCACTTTCACTTCTGCTTTTCTCCTTTCCATGTCCTTTTTCTCACGATTATGAATTCTCCATAACATGCTTCCTCTTAGTGGAAAGCCTACCAACCTGTCATCTAACAAAGCACTTCATTGTGAGAAATAGGGAGATGAAGCTTTGCAAAAGGGAAGGGGACAAACAGCTACAGGGAAGGTGGAGGGAGAGAGAGAAAAGGGATACAGAAATAATTAAGCCATGCCATGTACATGGATCAACTCCTTGGGAGGAATACAACCACCATGTACTGCAGACATGTACTAATAAAATTAAAATGAAATAACAGAAGTTGAAAAACACTGCTCAGGTCATTCCTTCACCTCCACTGAAATTTATCTCCTTATACTATCTCTGTTCTCAGCCCTTTTGAATATCTTTGCATAGATCTATTTTTTCATGGATTAATGAAGGCAAGGATACCAACACTAGCATTCCAATCCCAACACTCACCCCTGTCCTATCTCTAAGCCATGACACGTCTACTCCTGACAGTCCAATGGGGTCAAGAAACTGTGCTCTTTTCCATGAAAGGTATTTGTTCTACACAGAGAAACAGACAGAAGAAGACATTCTAAAAGGAAAGAATTTTTAGGTCCAGGATTCAAAGGGGTTACTATAAACAACCCAAAGTATAAAAAAAAAAAAAAATAGAGAGGAAAAAGAAACATTGAAAAGAGATCAAGAAAATCCCTCCACAGAACCTTTTAATTTGTATTGCTTCAAGGAAAAGATTCTATATTCACAGTGTTCCTATTAATTTTCATATGCTGTACTCACTCGGCATGTTTGACTATTTCACTTCATAATGTTTTGGCACAAAAATGTAAATAACGTTGCACTTCACCTTCCACAAGTTCCCACAGCCCATTTTCTGTAAGAGCAGGAAGAATACACTAACAATCAGAAACTGTGCACATTTTGCTGGTGGAGGTCCAAAAGTGGTTTTTTTTTTAAAAAAAAAAGTTTTCTGTCACAACTTGTTCTTGGAAGATTGTTCACTGCCAACTAGAATCTATGATTTTAAGGGAGTGCACACCCTCTTAAAAATCAGAAAGGATTACTGGATCTCGGGGTTGATTTGGGTTGAAGCCTCATGAAAGCATCTATTTTCCACTTCAGGTCAAGATCTGACACCGCTGCCTTTTGATTTCAAATTTCATTTTCCTTAAAGAACTTCTGGGTCATAGCTGGTTAGCAGTTTTCAAGAGAGGTCAATTTTCCTTGTACTTAGTGAAAGAAGATGAGTTCTAGAACCATTTTTGTGTTGCAATGAGGTATTTTCTGGACATAGTTTCCTAACTAGCAATTTCCAAAATGTTGCCTTGTGATCATAGAGGGGAAGGGAGGGCTAAGAGGATGAAATTCTGGTCTGAGCTCTGCTGTTAAAATCTATATGGCCTTGGGGAAATCAGTTTTATCTCTAAGTAAGAGTTCCTCAAATGTTCACCAGTCTTAGGGGTGACCCCACTTTCAAAGGTGTTCAATCACTCTGCCTTAGTACACACCACATAGTTTCTTCAATAAGGAAATCTATTACTCTGTCTAAACCAATATTCCCCAAGCTTCTGATACCATTTGGCTATAATTTACTTTTCTAAAGAAGAGCATGTCATCTGTGTTTATTGATTTATAGCTATGGCATTGAAGAATGGAGGATGTAATTCAAAGACTGTGCAAGGCAAACAGTCATGTTTGAGAAGCATCCATACAAGTGAGCCCCCAAGATGTCCTCAATACAATGGTAAACTAGAAATAAAAGCCATCTCACATGGGAAAGATGGTAAGAAATATTCTGTGAATCACTCTGAGTTTGCATGAAGAGAGATAAAACAATTTCCTTGAGAATCAAAAATCAATCTTCATGCAGTTTGAATTGTTGCCACACTGATGCCCACAAAATCAATAAGCTGAGGTGTAATTGAAAGGATGGTTAGGATTGAAGTGTCACAAGCCTCTATCAGAACCAAACACAAAGGAATGTCATTTTTTTTTAAATTCAAATCTTTATCAGTACATATGAATACACATCATCATTGCATTCAACATTGAGAGTTTGCAACAGAATATGACATGACTTGATTCTCATTTTTCCCCTTCCCCCACCTATCCTGCAACCCCCTACTCCCTACATACATAAGTTTTGTTTCCTTTTCTTATTAGTATCACATTCTTTTCCCCTTCATTATTTATCCCTACACCTTCTTTCCTTCTAAATATTTTCTATTTCACAATATCAACTACATTTATATCTTCCTTTTCTCATACCAGAGAAAAGATGCGATATTTACACATATCTTATCTATTTATTCACTTATGAGGATGTCCTTAAGGCACATCTGTTTGAGTATGAATGACTCAATCTTATCATTTTTGATGGCAGAATAATGCTCCATTCTATAAAAGAATCACATATTTATCCAGTCTCTGGTTGATGGACATTTTCGTTGTTTCCAAGATTTAGCAATCACAAACTGAGCTGCTATAAACATGGGTGCACATGTGTTGATGTGATATAAATCTTTTCATTCTTTTTTTTGTTGTTGTTGTTGTATACATGTAGAGAAGCAATGGCCAGGTCAAATGGGACCTTCAATCCTAGCTTTTTGAGGAATCTCCACACTGACTTTCAAAGAAGGTGTACAAGTCTACACTCCCATCAACAGAGGAGAAGGGTCCCTAAAGGAATGTCATTTTGATAAAGACCTCACAGAATTCTGACAAAGCTCTACTGAATATAACATACATGCACACACACACACACACACACACAAACACACACACAAATAGATCACCATGAACTAGAGACCATGAGGAAAAAACAATCATCACATCTTTAAATATTTCAGCTGTTAGCAGATCCTATAGATAATCATTAAAAATGAAAGGAATCAAAGTAGTTAAAATTCTGTAAGAATAAGAAAAAAAATTGAAAACACACTTCATAAATTCTAAAACAAAAATTAGAAAAATTAAATAATTAGATTACAAACATGATAGGTTAAACACCAGAATAGATATGGTAGAGAAGAATGACCTGTGAAACAGAACTGAAGATAATAACCAGCATGTAAGAGAGATGAAGACCTGAAAATATAGAAGATAATTATGGAAGTAAGAGATAAGAAAATAAGATGAGAAGGATTAACACATGCAATGGTATAGATTTAGAAAATCTTAATCTAAAGAAAGCCACATGTTCAGAAGTTGGACTTTTGGAAGGTAATGTTACAGGAGTGCTTTAATCCTTTGATGAGTTTAGAGCTGAATGTGTTGTTAGGAGAGAGAGTTTGATCAGAAGATGTGGGTCACGGAGGTATGCTATGCAAGAGGATATCTCCTTCTCACGCCCTTGCTTTTACTTTCTTCTTTCTCAGTACCATAAAGTAAGCAGCTTTCCTCTGCCAGGCACTTCCACCATGCCCTTCCTGCCTTGGAGTTTGTTTGCTACTGACTGCACCCTCTAAAACCATGAATCAAAGTTAATTTCTCCTTTAAATTGTACTTGTCAGGAGTTGTGTGCCAAAAACAAGAAGGCAACTAAGACAACACATATCCCTATGCAGTCCTAAAAGGAGAAAACAGACAGTCAACATTTGAAGAATTTTCCAGAATTGATGGAAAACCAAACAAATTACAAGGAATTTAATTAATCAAGCTAAATAAGTTAATAAAAAATCAATAAACACATACCAAAGTATAGTTCAGAAAAAATTAAACTATCAAACAACAACAAAAGACAAAATCCACAAGAAGACTTAAGCACTGGAGTAAAAGATCACCTATGAAACTCCACAACACTTAACAGAGCTGACTTCTTATCCAGCAAAAATGAGAGCCCTCTTCTTACCCAGAGGCATCAGTGTTAGCATTATTGCAAATGGCCTTATATTATTCTACAATTATAAGAAAAAAGTTTTTGAAAAAAGAAAAGAAAAAGAGGCTAACCAATATAATGGCTGATTAGAAAAAAAAAAGATCTTATTCAACTTGAAGATGAAACTATCATTAATAATTTATGAAACATCTAGGGAAAGGAGTAGTGAGATTGGTCATTTATTTACCATTCAAAAGATGTTGACCCCACTTCTTATGTTCCTGGTCATACCCTACCTCTACAATCTCTGTATATAACCTGGAATATGGGCTATGAATTCCCCAGCACAAATTCTATCAAGGACCAAATTTATGAATATATTTGAAGCAAAGCTAGCAACTCCACCAAATCTAATTTTAACTTCTTAAAAATGAATAAAAGAGGGGCCGGGCATGTAGCTCAATGGCACTGCACATTATCTGGTAAGCTTAAAGTCCTAAGGTCAATCCCTGGTACTGGTAAAAAAAAAAAAAAAAGTCCATAAAAGAAAGTATACATGAATGTTGTGTGGAGATAAAGTTGAAGAATGTTTCTTAAGTAAATGCTATCCATTGGAACCATGGCAGGAGGGTGTGACAAAAACAAATAGTCCATGCCTGCTCTACTGAACTGGAAGCTTCAGTGCAGGACTTTATACTTGTAAATCCCTTGCCAGGCAACTTTGACACACAGAAAGATAATAACTGAGCTGATAGGATTCTACCTACAGCTATGCTGGTGCTCCAAAGGCACTGACCCTGGTTCTTAACAGCTCTCAGTCTCGTGGAAGCTGACTTTCAAAATCAAGTTGCTTTTAAGACTGGAAGGAACAGCACAATGCCAATCTTTAGTGGACATGTCTGTTGCATGGAATCCAGATATTCAGTTTATCATGATTTGTCCTTTGTCCCGTTATCCTCAACTACTTTGAAACAAAGTTGCATCAAGAAATTCAGTTAATTTTCATCAGAAGCCATCATCATATGGAACAGACAGCTCTAGGAAGCCCACTGTATTCCATCAGTATATTTCCTTCATGAAAGTTAATAGGTTTCTTGTGAATACCACATCTGTAGAAGGAAGAGGGAAGATAAATTGAAGGCCCTTTGAAATACTTTTTTCATTGAAAAGATAGATGGTTATCAACAGAAGACCAGAAAACACAAGTCTTTTGACAACAACCATCTCTTTGAGGACAACATTTTTGTGTGAGGGTCCTCCTGATCTCAGAGGGAGTAGCAGACTCTTGAGCATGTGGATGAGAGTGGAATGTTCACCAAAAATATTTGCACCATGAAACCTTTAGCTAACAAAAACTTTTAACAATATCCTTCTCTCTTCTATTCTAAGACACAGACACAGGATCACATGTCTAAAGTCAAGACATGTATTTAGACAGATGTATAGAATTCATATGAGTTTTTTAAATTGGTGTACCTCTGGAAGATAAAAACTGAGTCTCTTATTATAATTGCAAATTATCTGTGGGCACAGTTCACATTTATCCACCTTTATTCAACTTTTGCCTGATCACACGTAGTTAGGGTGAAGGACTAACATCTTTTCTCATGATCTATGTGTACAGGAATAGACGCCCCTCCCAAATAAAGGGCTGTGATATCAAAACAGGGAAATGTAAGGCCAAGTTACTGCTACAGTGTATTCTTGGATTTTTTTTCCTCGGTACCATGGATTGAACTCAAGATCTTACACTTGCAAGGCAGGTGAGGTGCCACTGTGCTAAATCCTCTACCAATCTGAAATTCTTGAGTGAATCCAAAGGGAGCTTCTATCAAGAACTTGTGCATTGAAGGAACATGTTTACTATAGCAGAGTCACAGTCCAAGTGAGACCTTATTTGTACTTTTAGAGTGTTTTAGCGATAAGACTTTGGACTGAGGCAAGAAAAAATGCAAATCCAGAAATAATATTTTCATTTTTTTTTCCTTCATGTCTTTGTTAAGCATTAGTCTTGACTGTAAAAACTTAACATTTTCCTATTTCTTCTCATGGAATCTACAGAAACAGTATAATGCAATTTATTTCTCAGACTACTATTTCTCCCTTAAAATCCTGACGCACAGCATTATGGTTTTTCTTTCAAACATACTAAGTTGGCCTTGCTACTAAGCCTTGCGGCCCCCTAATCGCCAATGTACATCCACAACCACCCAATCTGTGGCATAGAATCACCAGCATTAAATGCCGCTATTTGGAAAACGTAAATCAGTCAGAAAGCTGGTTAAGCAAAATAAAACAGAGGAAATAATCCTTGATTTTTAATTATCTTGCTTCACTCTTTATGAAAATTGTTTGTTTAAATTGCATGGACAGTCACACAGCTCTAGAGCTTTTAGTAATGGTGACTTGATGAAGACAAACGTGTGCTGCACTAATTTTAATCCCGCGGTCTTACCTTTATCATAACAACTTTTATTTCCTTAGTTGAAAAGGAAAAAGATTTGTTTTGTGTAAACAGTAAGTGCATTTTCTGTCAAATATGATTAAGGCTTGAGAAATAAAGTTTATGAATTTTGTAAAGGGAAAGGATTTTGTTTGCTTTCTGCATGATCTTTGCAAATAGCGTTCTCTACCCTTTTGACATCTGTTAGCTCCTCCATATTCCGGAAGCTTTCAGCCGCAAGCACATAAGAACAGATCTCAGTCACCTCATTTTATAAATCTTTTCAGTCTTTTGGAATATTCTTTGATTGGCAAAAAAAAAAAAAAAAAAAAGGATCACATCAAAATAGTCACCTAACTCATTGCTTACAGATGGAAATAATGCACAGCCTTTGCTAAGGCAGACCACAAGACTATCTTCAAAACAAATCATAGTCACATATTTATTCCACCTCTAATTGCTTCTAAAGTCATTGGATAATAAGTCTCAATTTTATTTTCCTGAAATGAAGTGATCAGAGTTTATATTATTGTGTACATATAAGTAAATGTGGAGACATAATATTCTAGAATTATTTCCCTGTGCCTTTGAAATTAATTTTCTCTCCTTATAGGTAATTTCTGTAGCTCATCCTGTTACTATGTTATTATATATTAGACTTTTCCTTAATTATTCTGGGTGAGAAAGTTCGAAAGATTTGATGTATGATGTTGTTCCTCCAGTTAATGATACTGCATTGAACTCATACACCTTTGCTAAGGGGATAGATCTTACATTAAGTGTTATCATGATGAAACCAATTAAATATTTCCTTTGTATTTTTATACAATTATGTGCCTGATATTCCTTTATGTACCTTCCCTGGGTTTATAAATTAATGAGTGGGTTTAAGGGTCCAGGTGGATAGGAAGAATAAATCCTAATGTTTTATACCACATTGTACATCTATTCACATATTAAAATATCATGTTGTCTCTCATAAATATGTATAATTATACATTAATTCAAATTTTAAAATAGGTAAATACATGAAATGATATTTAAAGCAAAACTTTAATAATGTCTAAATAGATCCAGTGATCAAACCCTGTCACCAAGACCTTAACTTAATTCATCAAGTCTTCATTCCTGGCCATCAGATTACCTCTAACAGGCTCCCACCAGCTGTGAGAAAAACAGCGACTGAGATCCTGTGCTCTCCTTCTAGCAACTGAGCAAATCACACTGAAAAGTACTGGCAGATTTGGAAAAGTACTGGAGATCTTGGAATCCGAAGACCATCTTGATGGTGAGCTTGCCTGGGGCTTATTTTGATGTGATCCTTTTTTGGGCCAGCATTTGCCAGTACTTCCCCCAAAGAACCCAAGAGATGTCTCTGGTTATTGGATGTGGCCACTTGCCTTGCTCTGAACTAACCTCTCATGCCAGCAGACTACAATTTGCTCATGTTCGGTCATTGACCAAGAAAGGTAGAAGCCACCCTCACTTGAGACACTGCGAGGAGAAGGCAGAAGAAACAGGTGAAAGGGAAGATGGACAGTGACCCTGGGAACACACACACACACACACACACCCCTCAGAGAACCGAAACTTTACAAGCTTGACACGTTCTACTGATTCATTTAGTTCTCCTTTCTATCTTCTGTTTTTGTGCAAAGGTGCTCCATTACTCTATATTTTCATTTGTGTGTTTGTAACTGAAAGTTGAAAGTTCATTCCTCTTTATTCTAATGAGTGGTGACAGCTTTCCTGTACATCCCTGCTGGGACGGCATAAGAAGAGGCCACTTCCATGGTCTCCCAGCAATGGTAGGCAACTTGTTCTACCTTCTGCATCAGTGGAAGCCACACAGTCGGAGTGAGGAGACAATACCCTAGCTATGAGAGAGGGGGATTCTGGCAAAGGCCTGGTGGACAACTTGAACTCCTATCTCTGCCAACAATACTGATGGGTCACTGCTGCTCAGCAAGGCATCAACAGGCCACCTGGGCTTCCTTCCCAGCTTGGAGCAATGAGGCAACACCACCTTCCCTGCCAGTGTGGACTCAGAAAGTGTGTGCCGAGACACAACCCTGAAATCATATTCAGTCTCATAATAGCCAAAGTGGAGATTACTCTTCATACCAAACATCACGGGTGCAACACATTCGAGAACAGTTCATTCTCTCCAAAAGCCTCCATTCACTCCTTACCCTCCGTGGGGTAAGGGGTGATCCTAGTTACCATCAGGCCAGGATAAAAGTCCAGCTCCCCATTGGCTTCCTCTGATCCACCCCAGTGTTGGTATTCATTGCAAATGGCCTGGGCTCCTTAATCTGCCTCTACTCACAGTAGTGGTGATGAAACTGCTGATTCCAGGTGCTGTTTGTCTGAAGTAGACATTTTTGTCTGTGTTTTCTAGCCTGCCTCCGATCTTGGGATTTCTGGTTTTCTGTCTTCTACAACACTCTGCCTGGAGTATATAAGAAGGAAATAAGCCCCAGACAAGCTCACCATCAAGACAGTCTTCGGATTCCAAGATCTCCAGTTGGCCTGCCTGCCCCTTCAAGTTTCAGAGTCTGATGTTTACCTCTAATATTCACTTTGCTTTGAGATCTTGGTGTCTCCTACTCTGGCTTCCTGAAGTGTCCCTCAAGTTAAATCCAGCAAAATTAGTGCAACCTCTCAGTTGCACTTTCTGGAAGGTTCTATATCAAGCACTAAATGGTAATGCCCAGAGGGGTAGGGGTGGAATGAGGAGGGACCCTGGGCTTGCTTCAGTGTGCTGCACTGTGGAGAATAATAGCATGGAAGTCACAACCTTCTTGGTAGCTGGTCTTCAGTGCTTTTGAGTCTTTTTAAAAAAGCATATAGCTTTTCTTATTATTCTTAGTGGGAGGGTCACTGTGCTAAAAATTAGCCTTCTTTTTACCAGAAATAGGACCCTCTGCTATCTCCTGAAGATTTTATATAGTGTTGTACCTAATATTATCTAATTTCATACCTGCTCTGGGCTTATAAATGAATTCTGACCATAAAGGCCTTGGACTTATGAAAGAATACATCTGAATGGCAAGTGAATCAAGTGATCAGTAATGAGTAATTTTATCTTCTCCATGACAGATAGTCAGCTTGTATACACTAGCAAACCCAGACCAGTTACTGCAATACTGATATTCAGAGTGTATTAGTAAGGGACTAGTATCCAAGGGCTCCTCCCAGGAGCACGTGACTCTAGTCCTTTGGATGTAATACCCAGTAATGGAGGATTTTAATGATAGAAAAGTATTGAAACTAACTATGAGAAGGTGAAACAGATGTGAGAACCATTTGAAGTTAAAGAGTCAGCTCAAGAATTTGCCTGCACAGGGGATGAGTCACTAATGCAGTCATAGGAAATCACTTGCCAACCTGTTTCGTGCACGATAATCTGACATGTGCTACATCCATCCATGGACCCCAGAAATTCTTCAGAGTCATGCATTCTCAACACCATATTTACCACTTCTGCTTTGGTCTGACAGCTCACAGCCCAGCGGCATGCCTGTGTCTCCACATATGTCACACTACAGACAGCCCTTGTGCCCCAACAGTGCATACAGGTGTGTTTACAGGGACCCGTGTGTCTATATCTATAACCATGTCTGAGTTCAAGGGCACACTGAAAGTCTAGCTCTCAGGCCGTCCTCACCCCTTATGCTGGTGGAGGGCTGACACTTTTTTCTTGACCCTAAACATTCAATTGCTACTACTGTTTTATTATGGTTTCCATAGCTATCATTTTATTAGGGAGAAAAAAATATCAATTCTAGTAATGACCTTTTAATTCTAAGGAATGCAAGATGGAAATTCAGTGTCAGTGGCCCAAGGCTGAGAATATGAAGATAGGAAGAAGGCCTTGAGAAGAACTATCTCCAGTCTACATAAACAATGCTGATACATTAAGTGCAGAACTAAAGAGCAATAACTAGCTGATAGGAATATCAAGGAGAAGGAGAAAAGAAAAAAGTATAATAAAAAAAAAAAAAGAAAGTACAATGAGCTATCTTCATGTGGCCCAATAAGACAGAATAAAATTATAAACCCGAGGAACCCAGTGCCTAAAGATTGGGAAAATAAAGATAAAATCTGTGACATTGTGCTTATTTTTTATGAATTTCATTAGAGATTTTTTTCTCCATTTTGAAGATTTTTAATGAAATTCTTGATACAGTAATGAACTTCAAGCTGGCCCCTGAAAACTGTTTCGTCAAAATGTTTAAAACTTTTCAATATTGGGAAAATTTTTAAAGACAACAAAATTTAAAAAAAAAGAAAGAAAGAAAGAAAAAAAAAAGAAACCCACACTAGGAACTCCAAGTCCTGCCAATTTTTTCTTCCTGCCAAGTCCTATTAGTATAAATGAACGGTTTATTTTAAGAAATGCCTGATAAATTACTCTACACAATCAGTAATGAGGGTACTGTCAGCAAAGGCGAATCATTTCCAAAATTTACTTGGCATTAAGGAGCTAGCGCCTTGTAAGCTCAACCTGGGTTGTGTGGCCCTCGCCCCTGTAGCTTCCATAAATCTCTCCCTTCTCAGGGACTGAGAAACCAAGTGATACGCCGAAGCACTGATGTGTTTCTGTGTAGACTTATAGTCTTTGAAAATTAAGAGAAAACATGGTCATTTTTAAACTTTCCCTGTCTACATTTTTTACCATTATTCACAGATTTTTCTTCCCATTTTGGACTTTGCCCTAGGGCAAAATATTAAAGACCTTTATTATTTTCTAGAAGAAAATTTTAAAACACTGGCCAGGACAAGGTAGAAAACAGCAAGCTAGAAGAAAAGAGCATTTCAAGAGCTCCCCAACTCTCTTAAGACATAAACATTCACCCAGTGTTTGATTCAGGTCTGCTGTGGTACTGGAGAAATATAATTTTGCAACACGGGGTTATAGGTCAATAGTAAAAACTAAAGAAAAGAGAACAACAATTACTCCCTTTAGAGCATTATAGAAAGTAAAATCTATACTGTAAAGCATCTGGCTAGAGAAAGCCATTAGAGTTCCAATTAAATTATGGAAGATGCTAATCATCCCCAGTGTCTTCCCTGACCCTCCCCAAGGACTGTACCAGCACCACACACCAAGTGAAACCTGTTGACTGTTTATTAATGAAAAACCTGCAGCCAAGCCCTCAGAAATGAAAGTCCTGTGGCAGTGTCCCCCTGTCCTCTCACCACTAATCCAGAGCTACCTTGTCCTGAAATTTTATTTTTCTAAAGGGAGAAGGAAGTTGTGTTCTTTTATGGCAGCAGACCCCAGCACAATTATTATGAGAATGAAGAGTTGAAAACACGGGGCCTGTTATTTTTTTGTGCTCTTTAGAGGAAGAGTATTATAAAAGTTAATGCGCAATGAAAATAAACAAATCCCTCTAGCTTTTCCCACCCTCAACTTTCTTGGCCTACTTATAAACCCCCCAGAGATGAGTTTCTTCTGCTCTTCCCTGAAGACTCTTCTAACCACTGTCTAAAAGACTTCCACTTACCCTTAGCAGTGTCTGTATAATGTTTGTGGTGACCCTGCATTGTTAGGCCTCCAAGTAGGAGACAAAAGTGTTTCATACAATTTATACTACTCATATTTTGTATTTAATATGTTTAAACACCAGGATCAGAGTTCAGCGTTTAATGCAATGCAGTATGTACACAAGCTGACTAAGTTATAGATGAACAGGAGAGATGGTGCATACTTCCTCCAATCTTATAGCAAAAGGAAAGATACCAGCTCTTCTTAGGAAATATTTATAAGTTCCAAGCATACTTAGTATCACTAATAAGCCAACTTCCCAATGGTCTTCAGAGGCCATTGAAGGAGTCAATTCCTATTTTGTAGATGAAGAAATGGAGAGCTGGAAAGAGACTGAACTTTTCAAAGGCAAGAAAGGACAAGCTCCATCGAGTGCAGCACCTGAGACCCCTGAGCCATCCTGCCTCATCTCTTTCCAAACAAAGGCACCTTCTTCCTCTGCACAAGACAAGGCGCTTTGGGCTAAGTCCATGCTGACATTCCTGAGAGTCGAGAAGAGAGCTGAAAGGGCTGGATAGATGGACTGTAATATTGGCTTGATTTGTACTCGTAAACGCCATACAGAAAATAACAATGGAGTGGAAAATCGCCTCCTCATCCAAAAGACATTCAGCTTCATCTTACCTACCATAGAAATATGTTTCTACACAGAGGTATGCCTTGAATCTCTCGGGTCTGACCCCAAGTTACTATTGACACATTTCGTTACTTGGAAAGCTTGTAGGAAGAAAGGTAAAAGTCGTCACATCAAACATGCCCACAGTATAAAATTAGCTTCCTCAGCCTCCAAGCCTATCAGACCCTCTGATCATTTTCAGGTCATTTCCAGATAGCAGAACAGGGACAGAAAAGGTCCTTTCTTTTAGCCCAACGTCATCTTTGTGTGATAGTGTGTCCCTAGACCACTGAATTGTGAAATAAGCCAATGGCAATAATTACAGAAAGGAAAAGACAGCTCCTTCCAAAATGTTTCCATCACTGCCGGACAACAAAATACGGGCTCATATGTGAATTTTAAAAGGGTGAAATGTTTCAGTTACATTTCTAATTGTCATTTTAAATGGATGGTCAGCTTCCTTGAGCCAGCTTTGGAAATGGCTACTGCACTGTTGCATATTCCCCACAAGTCAAAGCGATTGCTAGGACTCTAATTCCAGGTTTGGTGACCATGTTCTCAGCCTGCGAGCAGGCTGAGCGCAGACATACATCGAAAAGGCTGTGGAGCAAGGCTGAGTGGTCCACAGTCGGTCCTGCAGTCTCCAGCCAGGCCTGATGGAGGCCAAGGGTTCTGACCGCAAAGCAGCTCCTCCCTGGATTCCAGACTTGGTGACATTATGTTCGGTGGATGTCTCAGAAGAATAAAGTCCTCTCTATGGAAGCGGGGCTGGAAAGCTAAGCCACACAGCTAGTTAGCTGGGGCCAGGAAAGCACCAAGGTGGTGGCAGGCGGAGCCGGACCATCAGCTAGGCACAGGCTGTATTTACGAGAGAGGAATAGACTGTGACTCCACGTGGAGAGTCGATGGGGAAGAAAAGGGAGAGCAGGCAGAAGCTCGAGATTCACAGACAGAGAGAAAGGCCGGCGAGGCACGGCCGCTGCTCTCGCAGGGGCTTGGTCATTCAGCTTCTCCCAGGCACAGAACTCAATAAATCCTCCTTCACGCGAGGCAACTTAAGTGCATGTCTGTTTCTTGTAACCAAGAGAGCCTTGAGAAGAACAAAGGCCCCAGAGGAAATGATTAAAGACCTACTGGGGTAGTCCAACCTTTGCATTGTGCAGCCCCGGGCGTACCCTGCTTTCCCCAAACCCTTGCCAGTCAGGCCTCTAGCAGGAAGGTGCCCCCTAGTGTAGGCCCTGGTGCATTACATATACATACATATTTACACACACACACACACACACACACACACACACACACACACACACAGAGGCGCTGTATAATATTCTCAGTGGTACAGCACTTTCTCAGTGCACATAAGGCCTTAGGGTTCAAATTGCAGTAGTGAAAAATGTACAAATGAAGAAACATAACAAAAAATATTGAAATGTCTGGTCAAGGAAATATAAGTAGAATACGCCTGTTCAATTAGCACCTAATGTTTTGTCTACTGTCACAACACGTGTCATCTGAGCACTGGTTTATCCTGATGTCCACGGAGAAGATGGCAGAGTCGAGTTAAAGAGCAAAAAGGAAAGGAACCATCACTGGAAATTGGGCCCAGGAAGAAAAATCTGGCTTACGTTCTTCCAGCAATTCCCGAGGCCAGATCTGAACAACTTTCACATGTGCAGTATCAGTAGAAGCTGTCGAGAGAAGAAAATTACCTCTTGTCCCTTCTCCAGGCAGTAGGGTTCTTCAACGCCAAACTTTAATTTTTTACGAAGTGTTTTTCGTAGGTAAAACCCCTTCACAGCATTATAGATCTTTTCAGAATGCCAAAGCCTCCTTTCTCCATGGTTTACCACTTCATTGCAAAGTATCTTTTCATTAAGGTTTCAAAATGCTCCCGGAGGGACACAAATCAATACTTTCCTTGCTGTTGATTACATGAGATGTTGCTTCATAGACGGCAAATTGATTTTATCCTGAACAGCAACTCCAAATGATTGTTTAAGTCGTGAGCCAAGAAGTGTTTTCTATAGTCCAGGGGCATCCGCAGTTGGAGGGAAAGAGCCTTGGATTGATTAGTAAGCCTGCTACAGGCCGGCAGCGAATGGAGGGGGATGATCGACCGATGCTGAGCAGCTTGAGTTTACACCATTAGTTAATAAGTTTTTGACCTAGAGACCCGCTTCCCTGAGCTGAGCACCAGGTGATTGTGTTTCAAACACTATCGTTTCCACATAGAAGGATTAAGGTTTAAACCTAAACTGGTACAGAAGCACTAATGCTGATTTGTCCCTCACAGCTTGGAAATTCTGCCATCGTCATTCCAAACGAATACACTTCCCATAGAACATGAAAGTTCAAATCCAAGAGGAATTTTTCTTATGATGCGAAACAACCATAACTTCATTAAAGAAAGACAATCATTCAAGTGAATAAAAATAAGGGCTGGGGCTGTGGATTGGTGAGAGTAGTGGGTTCAATGTAAATGGAAGGATGGAGTAACAAGTAATATGATAAGTTGGGCTTGAGTTTTAAAAATTCCTCAAAACTTATTTCAATTGGAATCAGAGTGGACTCTCTTTGAAGGACTCAAACACTTTATTTGTTTTGTTTTCCTCCTAATTTTGATAGTTGAGAAACAGGCAAAGCAGAAAGGAGACACTGATTCAAAGTCCCAACATAAAGCAACAGCATATTCTGGGCTTCCCATGGAAAAGAGCTGAGAAGATAACTGCCTTCACTGTCAGGCAGGATGCAGAGTTTGGGAGACCACCTGACATCGCAGGACGATATACACCCACCAAATAGATTCTTTGGAACAGAAACTTTCAGAAAAGGAAAAGAAATGAGGCAACCATTCCAGCTGCTGAACCACTCCAAAAGAATTGTCTGTGCTCAAAATATGGATGGAGCGCCTCCCGCTGACAGCGTCTGCTGACTTCATTTTATGTCACTGCCTCTTCAAAGCCATTTGGAAGATCGCACCTGTACTGACTTATTTATACTTTCGTGGGAGGAGAGAAAGTGCAGAAATAAGCCACTCACTTTACACTTCAGCCAGAGACAGTTTAATATCTTGGGCTTGACTCTAAAAAGCAGAAAGCCAGGCCACTTAACACCGGACCAGACTGTCTCCCAAGGAGAAGCAGAGTGAGAGAGTGGTCTGGTGGATGCTTTTAAAACTCAGACTCATATCACTTGGAACACTGGCCCTGCCTCTTGCCAGCTGTGTGACCTCAACTGTGTCCTGAATCAGTCTGAGCTTTGACTTACTACTCAGTAAGACAGAGGAAGTAGTGTCTACCTGGAAAGATGGAACGATATTTTCCATGTGTGTGCTAAGCACCTGGGTCAGTGACAGAGCACACTTACTGCGTTTTAACTCTTAACCACAGATACCCCCACAGCATCGTTTGCCACCTACGCTCGTGGACATGTGCTTTGATTCTGATGGAGAAACTGGGGCTCTACATCCTGCCTACGGCCTCATGTACAAGGCAGTGACTGAGATCAGAAATGAAACATCTACTTGTAAGATACAGTATGTAACTATATCAA
Organism: Petromus typicus; assembly: GCA_004026965.1. Lineage (NCBI taxonomy): Eukaryota > Metazoa > Chordata > Mammalia > Rodentia > Petromuridae > Petromus > Petromus typicus. The sequence goes on from PVIR01032202.1 coordinate 17,791, forward strand.
AGACACCTCACTCATGTTGAGAAGAGCTCATTAGCACGCGGTGACCCTGGCCACCTTCTCTCGGTACAGCTCAGTTCACAGTAAAATGGATTTAACTTCAAAACCTTCAGAGATGTTCAGACAACTCATAGGACTCTTGAGTGTGTGTGCTTTCTTCTTTCCTTTCTTCTTTATTTTCTTGTTTATTTGATTTCTTTTCTGAGAAGAAACAAAGCCTAATAATACCGCAATTGAAATTCCATGGTATGGTAATCAGTCTCTAAAAGCAAGTATTAAATAGTACTCTGAAACATACATTTTCCAATGCCGAGCACTTTTTTCCCATTTGGAGTTTTGTGTCATTATTGTTTCACAATTTAAAATAAGTGAATCACTTTATTTAACTTTTTTTTTTCCTTTTTATTGCCAACTAAATGTTACTAATGGGACCACACTAATGGACACAAAAACTCCAGACCTATTATTTATTTCTTGATGTTCAGAACAAATTAGTGTTTTCTTGCCAAAATGCCTTAGTCATATATTTCACAGTTGCAATATTTGGGGTAGATTGAAAATATGAAACTTGTGTGGAAAGCCAATGTGTAATCAAAACGCTTAACTCTTTTCAGGACTTTATAATCTGCATAGAAATATCATTAACCCCAGAGATAACTCTGTTAAGAAATACAATCACATTTCAGTGACACAGGAGGCCTTCAGAATACAGGTTCAATTTGAGAATCTGAAAGTCAAAATGTCTCAAAAGCCCACACAATCAGCAGCTTCCACAAAAGAAGTGAGGAGGTACATTAAAGCCAGGAGCCAGTGGCTTCTGAGAACTTCTGACATTCATCAGTAACATTTGTACCCATTTGACCTGGCCATCACCCTGCTAGGTATATACACAAAAGAATTAAAAGACTCATATCACAGTGACATATGTGCACCCATGTTTATAGCAGCCCA
>PVIR01032203.1:0-18876 GCA_004026965.1 Petromus typicus
GAGAGGCCACTGCTCTAGAGGACACGTGGCACCCACTGGCATCTCTTTCTGTTGGTGAAAAGTACGAAGAGGTAAATGATGGCAGGTCAGAACGGAAGTGGACAATAACAAGAACTTGGTGGCGTAATGTGAAGAAGCAGGAAACAGATGGTGGCCGCTAGGGCTAGAGAATTATTTTTTAAAAGTTTACCTAAAGGTAAAGACCAGGTGTGTTGATTTTCTGACTACTCCAAGTGGTCACCAGGTGACTAATTTCTCTGGGCTCTGCAGCCTTTTGTCTCAGGATATTTGTGGGTTTGTCTGAGAACTGTTTTTTGTTGTTGTTGTTTTTCTTATTCTTTCGGTTTTTCAGTGCTGGGCATCCAACCCAGGGCCTCACTGTGCATAGTCCGGTATATCTAGTGAGAATGTTATTTCACTCTGGAAAATATCCTGGATTTTACTATCAATTATTGGGTCACATGTTTACAACACCACCTCCTGTTCTTTTACTTTCCATCTCTTCTGCTTCCTCACTTCCCTTGGTCCTTAGGAGCCCACTGTCTCCATTTTTGCCCCTTGACCACATTCCTGAAGTTCCTAGCATATCTTGCTTCACGGTCATTCCTACGCAGTTCCTTCTCAGGCTGGGTATTTAGCTCAGGGGATCTCGATGGTAATGAGAAGGCAGACGCCCAGTCTTAGTATGTTATTTGATCTATGCACCTGTTGTCTATTACAAATAATATGGAACTATTGAGGGACAGTTTTCTAAAACTGCTTGCAAAATCCCTGCCCATTATCAAAGTAGAGTGCAACTGTGTTAATTATGTAATCACTCCTGTCTGGGTTATTTCTGTGGCTGCTATTATATATACTTTTGTTCTGTTATATAATAGGGATCGCTGACTTGGCACCCTTTATTCTGAAAGTTTGCCAACACAGAAAGAAGTGCAGGCAGAGACACTGGAAAGAGATCCATAGAAATAGGACCACAAGTCAGTGCATTCTTTAGTATTCATTTCCCTGCTTCCCCAGTGGCCAGCATGAGTTCATATCACTTTTACCAGATGGAGGAAAATGAATAAATAGAAGGATATAATATGTTAAAAAATGGGTCTTTTAGGATATAGTTATCTTATGAGAAGCAAACTTGAAAGCTAGATTTGACAACAACATGCTGGCTTTAAGGAAATAAATAAATCATATATATATATGAAATGAACCATCTCTCTGGCAATGCAGCTTTTCAGGAACTAGGTCTCTTCTACTGCCCATGCCTCTGGCACCCTCCACAGCGGCCTGTCAGGGGTGAGCGGCCAGACAGGAAAACCTCAGCCTCGAAGCAACACTTTCTGTCAGGACGCGGCACCTCAAGAATGCCTTCGCTGAGCTCCAGAGTTTGGGTTGCCATTTTCAGCTGCAGGCCATTCTGTTTTAAAATCTCACTAAAAACAAAGCTAATAATGTTCTTTTATTGCAATACTGTATACTGACAATAGGGTTTTGTAAGAATAACTGACTAAACGGTAACAAGACAATAGACCACCTGTGTAGATCCTCTCATTAACGCCACTGTGGAATTATAAGAATCTTAGCTAAACACAGCTAGGGAAATTATCATGATTTGATCCCGTTCAACTCCTCCTCCTCTGTCGTCCTCAGTCTGAATTTCTCACTGACTCTTGTTCCAATAATGATTCATATTTTGAAAAAGCAAATGGTGAAAGCTTTAACGATCTCTTAGAGAAAGCTCAGTCAGTCTGCTTTTCTGTAATTGCTCAAGGTTCATATTTCAAGAAATTTTTCCCAGCCATGCTTCTCTGTGGCAGCACTTCGAATCCCTCTGCCGTGTCAGAAATGACGCAGTGCTGAAGCATTAGTGGCGAGGTGTCTCAGGGAGGGATTTTTATCCCGGGAGAGCAGAAGTGGGAGCAGCAGAGGGTAGGGCTCTGCACAGCCTTGTTTTGTTTTTATTTGTTTGGTTTGCAGTACTGGGGATGGAAACCAGGCCCTACATGTGCTGAGCCGATGTTTTACCAGGCTTACTTTACCAGCCCTTTCTATTTTATTTTTTAGAAAGGTCCTATGAAATTCCCAGTATGAATTTTCTATGAAAGATTTTTTTTTATTGAAGTGAAAAACTTTCCTCTTGGTATGATTTTACAAGGATCCTTTACATATATCAGACTACAAGAAAACCCCAACCTCGGGGTTTGCTGTTTGACCACTTCTCAGTTATTAGGATCACAATATAACAATCAAGACACCACTCAGAATTCGGAGGAGCCACACAGGCACGAGAAACTTGAGTGACAGCCGAGGTCACCCCAAATTTAAGGCCTATACATGAAATAAGGCAGTTGCTGCCAAAGGCATGTGTATTGCTGTAAAATAAGAGTATAAGAAAAAAGCATTGAGAAGGTAAGGGCAAATAATATTCTAGACCCGTGAATATCAGTAGCATGGTAATAGAGAGATGTATCAATATAGGAACACCACTGTGTGTAGGGGGTCATCTTAGGTAATAATAATATAATAAGGTAATAATAATACAGTATATAATAAGGCACATAGAACAGAGAGAATACAGAATTTCTTTAAAAATAATTCTGTCAGCCCTTTTACAATGTCTACATTCACATTATTAGACTCACTTTGTATAGTATATTTAAACAGCTTCCTTTAAGGGGTAAGATGCACACAATAAAATACTTTCAACAAAGTAATGTACAGCTCAATAATCTTACATATGTGATAAATGTGTATATCTTAACATGCCTATGTACAATACACATGTACAGTATATGAGATACATATGTAACTCGTCCACATGTAAGATGGAGACAGAGGATTTCTTGTCCCCAAGAGGTTGTATGTTCCTCTCCTCGAACTCAGACTAGACAGCACTGAGAAGGAGCCTGGGCGCTCGGGGACGCAGCTCAGCCGTACAGCTTACCTGGCATCTGCAAAGCCTGGGGCTGCGTTCCCAGCACCACTAAGACAAATAAGGCTGCTGATTTTTACAGGAGAATGTGCTTGGAAGATTCCTCACAGTAATTTTATTAGGGATTGCATTTGGCTATGAACAATAGATCCCACAGAGGAACGGTGCAAACAAACTAGTTGTTTTATTTTCCTCTCAAAAACAGTCTAGAGGTCGGCCATCTAAGGCCAGGGTGGTGGTTCTTCTTTTTTTTTTGAGACAGGATCTCGCTTTGTGGTTCAGGCTGGCCCTGAACTCAGCCTCCAACTCACATCACAGCAATCCTCCTGCCTCTGCCTCCCGAGTGCTGGGATTACAGGCGTGAGCCACCACGCCTGGCACTGTGGTATGTGGTGCTGACTGCTGCTGGGGTGAGTCTCCACGCCCAGTACTGTATGTGATAACCGGGGATCGAACCCAGGCCCTTGCGCTTGCAAGACAGGCTCTGGAACCACTGAGCTAACTCCCCGGCCCTCTAGCTTTCTTCTTTCTGTTCAGCTACCTCAGCTGTGATATGGCACGTCACTCCACCCAGGCGTGGTGACCAACAGCCGGGCAGGAAGAAGGGCAAAGGGGCGGAAGGCAGGGCCTGCAGAGGTAGCCCTCCGGAAAGGCTTTCTCGGAAGTCCTACCAATGACTTCTGACAGCTCTCATGGTTATAATTACACCACACATCACAGCCTTGAGTTGTGAACCAAAAAGAAAGGAGTGTTATGGACAAGAAAGGAAGGGGAGGGAGAGCCATACTGGCCACCTCAGTGGTCACACACTGCCCGTTAATGACCTTTCTTTAAAATGCCTCTCAGCTTGAAAGGCACCAATGCGGTCTAAAACCATCTCGCACTAGGCAATGAGTTCTGGAGTGAACACTTCCCATCTCTGCTAAACACACTGAACACTTGCAAAAGAAATAGTGAAGTATTGCTTCAAAATTTGTTTTCATAAAAGTATGACCACTTATTTTTTGGAAGAAAAATGCAGGAAAAATCATAGAGGGTCAACTTAGCAAAACTGGCCAAGATCACAAAAAATTTAATAATATTAGATATATTAATTCAATCGGGCCCACAGTTAGGAAGCTGGCCATTTCTAAATTGTAACCGTTCATCATCATTAAGATTATAAGCTTTGAGTTAATTAAAAATAGCTTTATCCAAACTATCTGAACGGGAAAAGATCTATAAATCCTAATTCCTTATCCATAATTACGAATACTAAAAATCTTGAAAACTTTTCGCAAGTTGCATTATACTGCTAGTGGCAAACCTGACCTGAACTGATATACAGCTATTTATAATCTGTACTCCACTTAATGCAATTGGTCATGTATACAGTACTTCACTGGAAAATATTAATCAATTTGACTATAGAGTGTCATATGTTTTTCATGAAAAAATTACTCTTAACTCCAAAACATTTTCATTCATTATGCAGTTCTGCAAGGTAAAGATCTAAATTAATATAATTTATTCAGAATTTAATGTGTTTTGAACTCTGGTTACTACTAAATGTCATATAAGGAACTATATACCATTGATTTGATTTAATTGGCTTTAAAAATCCTAAGTCTTAGATCTAAGAAATTGAACGTGTTATTCTTGCCCACATGCACCAATTTTGGTTTGCTAAAAACTAAATACCAAATGGGAAAAGAATGATTTTTTTTAAAAATTCCAATAAATTACATTAAGTTTAAGTTTCAATAATGCTTCCTTATATGTAAAAAAAAATGCTTTGTTCAACTGATGTAAAATGTTTCAAATAAAAATAAAAGTTGTACTTATTAAAGAGAAGAAAATGGAAGCAAATCTCTGCAACAGTTTCTCCTTTTCTCTTTAGCAGTAATATTTTTTATATTTTTGGTCTTTGATTTTTTTTTTTTTAGACAGAGTCTCGCTTTGTGGTTCAGGCTGGCCCCGAGCTCAGCCTCAAACTCACATCACAATCCTCCTGCCTCTGCCTCCCGAGTGCTGGGATTACAGGCGTGAGCCACCATGCCCAGCACTGTGGTATGTGGTACTGCTTGCTGCTGGGGTTAGTCTCCACACCCAGCATGGTATGTGGTTACTGGGGATCGAACCCCGGTTCTTGCACTTGCGAGACAGGCGCCGGAACCACTGAGCTAACTCCCCAGCCCGCAAAACAAAAATTTTAAAACCTTCAAATCATAAACATTGCCTCACAAACTGAAAATGATCCCATAGGAAAGTATGGAATTGGAAATAAGGCTGTTGTGCAAAGTGCACACAATATTTTAATCTGCCAACAATAAAAGTGTTGACATGTATATACAGGTGTGCATAATGAGATATTTTCCTCATTGAGACTATTCCTTAAATATACCAGAATTCAGTCAATTTAGATTATCGACTTCAGTTGACAGTACTGCGAAGGTGGTACCTAAGGCCCAGAAGAGTCCAGCGAGATTCTGTCTAAACTGGCCCGGGCCCTGAGCATGTACGCGGGAGACCTGTCCTGCAGAAGTTCAGGAAGGGGCTGCGTGAGCTACCTGACGATTCTCACCTCTGGTTACCACAGACAGGCGCCCTCGACGCTAGCCATCCTGTAATTAATAATATAACCCCTTTGACTCTGAGTGTCCTGTTGTCGACAATAAATTACACAGTCACCCTAACTACAGCCTTTTAAGCCACCCATTACTGTAAATACCAGAGGAGGATAACTCAACCCAAAAGGTGCCTGTGTAAAGTGTGTGTTGTGAAAAGGTGCTGCAGTATATGGGCCATTCCCCACTGATTTCTTCACCCAAATCCTTTAAACTCTGTTCTAAACTTGGCTCATGAGAAATACAACTGGCAACGAACTTCATAGTGAATGTATTCAGTTAGCACACATATGGAGTACTTGACACATTTTGATATTTGTAGACCCTTGTGACTCTACATTAGCAATCAGTCATAGTGTTGCGATCCTTTACCATGATTTTCTTTTAAAGTCTTAGATTCTGTCTTTATTTAAAAGCCTGGCTACAACTATCAACTACCTGACTCAGCTCACCACTAGAGATAGAGCATCCAATTTCCCAGCCCGGTTAATTTGAAAGCCTGCCAAGATAGGTGAAAGACCTTATAAATATGTAAAGCAGGAAGTTCAAATTACAGTCAAGTAAATCTCTAGTGATTGATGTGCTTTTCAAAACAATTAAAAAGAAAAGACGAATGAGCAAGAAAAAAGCAGCACGTTTCTGAGACCCCCTTACCGAAGGTTCGCTCAGAGTTCAGACTCGACGGCTCACTTCCCAGGGCTGCGTGTATTTGGATTTTTACCACTTCCTGGAGGCCGGGCGGAGGCTCCCCGAGACCTGGGCTCCACAGCCATCTTGTCTGCGAGCACAGCGGCGGACACGGCGGCTCCCGCCCGCCCGCTGTGCAGGTCTGCGAGCGGTTTCGGGGCCGGGGTGTCTATTGTTTTTCATGTACTCACCACAATCAGGTTTTTGGGGGGTTTTTTTGGTTGTGGTTTTTTTTACTTCTCGTACCAATTTAGCACGTAGCATGGCTAACAAACTGTGTATTTTTTTTTTTTAAAGACTCCAAGCTCCCGAGCCGACGGAGTCTTTTTCGTCCTTTTCTCCGCGTCTGGCCGGTGCCCTCCTCGTGTCAAGTGCAGCGCGTTCCGAGGACGCCGTTTCCGGATGGCCACGTTTGCACCGGGTCTCGGACGGCCGATCCTCGGAACGCTGCGACGGTCTGCTTACGGAAAGCACCCTCTCCGCCCGAGCCCCGGCCCCGCCGGCCCGACCCGACCCGGCCCGGCCCGGCCCGCGCTGGCGCCCGTCGCGGAGCCATTGTTCCGCAGCGTCACTCGCGGCCCGGCCGGCGGCTGCGCCGAGCTCGCCGTGAAGATGGCACGCGCGCGGCCGCTCCCGAGCTGCAGGGCGGGGCGGGGCCGGCGCTGAGCGACAGCGCGGCGCAGCCAATCGGCGCGCGCCTGCTGCCTTCGCAAAGTTGTTAACCCCAGCCTGCTGGCCGCCGCTGCCTGCTCGGCTCCGAGTCTTCGGTGGCTGCTCCTCCGATTTCCCCCCAAACGCCCACGATCCTGGGGAGAGCCTCCCCATTCCGCCGCCGACCATGGAAGAAAGTCTGACTTTTCATTCACCCAGTCTTTTCAAGATGTTTGAGGATCCATATGCTGCCTGGAAGCTGTTGTGGCGAGGCACACAAGTCTCCAGCCTATATTGTTACAATCTTCTCTTCAGAACTGGCTTCTTCTTCGCCTGTACTGATGGTAAGTTTGTGATTTTTCACATTTCTTGGCATTACGTCTTTGAAGGGGGCACCCGAGGGAAAGAATTTTCATTGTATTTCTTCCCACACAAACCAATCTTCGCATTTTTCTTTAGCTTTGATCGCTGCAGGTTCCACATAAGCTTGTCTTGGTTAATTTTTACCAAAAGAAAAAAATAGTTTTTTTTCATTATTGAAGCTCAATATGTTTACTATAATTATAATCTGACTGTATAAACTACAGAGGAACTCAGATATTTCAAGATGGACTTGTTTTGTGCCAGCGATGTTGGTAATGCTAAATATGTGCAGATATTCTCTTTATAAAAATTACATATTACCTAATTTGTCCTGATCGGCAGGCGAACTACGGTGGTAGTTTTAAAGAAATAGGCCTTTTATGATCCTCTCGATGGATCAGTTGAATACAAACTACAGAAAAGCTGTCCTTGGTGTAATGAACGTGGAGATTGACATAGCCGGGTTTATATTAAGTTATGGCTCGTACCAATAGTGGTTCTTTTCTTTGCGGATCAGATCTAAACTTGCCGTCTGTGAAATTATTTCTTTGGAGCTCCTCCTTCGCTAATCTTTGCAGATCTACCTCGTTTTTCTTCCTAAGAAAGGTAGATTTGGGAGACATTTTGTAATTTTGGGCATTTTTCTTTTTTTTTCTTTTTTTTTTTTTTTGCTTTTTGCACACGGTGGGAGAATCTTTTTTGTTTTGCATTGATCTGTGTTGGTGGCGCTGTAGTGCTCCTAACAATTTATGTCAGTTTCACTAAAAGAAAAAAGGAAGAAAAAAAAGAGGTGGGGCAAGATTTTTGTCTATTATCTTATGCTTTATTTTCTTGAAGAAAGTTTAATTTGGCCACGGAGAGATTGGGTTTGGGCGGCGGAGATGTTTTCTCTGAACTGTGAACTGTGCTGGGAGCAGACATGTCGTCACGCCAGCCCGGGGAGCAGCAGGGACGAGCATGCAGTTTGCAGTTGTGTTTTATCAGATCTAATTTATTACCGCTGTATCAGATGCTTCAATAATAGGCCGTCGGTGTCGCCTCCCTCTCCTCAGTGACATTTTGGATTGTTAAAAATGACAGAATCGTGGGTGTTCGATGTCTTTTCGGCGTAACAAAACATCTGAGTTTTAGTTCCCTGAACATTGTAAAAGTTGAATTTCATTTTGAACCTGGGATTTCTCAAATAACTGTTCTGAGTCTCTCCTGGGGATTGTCTAGTAGTTTGTCTTGTACAAATGCCTACGTTATTGTTATATTTTCAAATGATAGTTCGGATGAATTTACATATAGTCTTGTTTTTTAAAAAAGCAAATATTGTGAGATCGGATAATATTTTAAGAATATCTGCACAACTTCTTTTAACTTTAAAAATACTAACGTTCACATATCGGAATGCAGTATTGTGTCTTTGTTCATACTGAGAATTATCTGATCAGAGAATGTGAGATTTAGGCCCAAAGCCTCCCAAGAACAAAAATGTGTTATATGATATGACATAGATTTTACTGCTCCCTGTAAACGTTTTAGTTGTTTATGAATATACCAAGTATATACCAAGTTTCTAGTTCAAAACGAAAGTGAGAAGAATCCATAATTATACCTTGAAACATATTATTTTGCCAAATAAAATTAAAAATGAAATAGCAACCCAGATCATCTTTTGCATATGACTGAACAGATTTCTTCAGAGTGAACCTTTCAGTAGTTGTCTTTATTGTCTTTGAAATACATACATACTATTTTAATGACTTAATAGTGTGAAGTAGAAGAATGTGTGGAAATGACTGGAGGTAGTATTTCCTATAATTTGTGTATCTTTCCTTGAACTTCAAAAATAATTATGCATTACACCTATAATTTATTTCTACTATACTATAAAGACTTGAAGATGCTCATTGTAACATTGTATCTCTTTGTAAAGTGTCAATGCTGCTTTAAGGCTGGTTTCTGACATTATAGATTATTTATAGAATGAACTACTGCAGGTGTAAATCCATTATCTAACCTAGTTGTGCGGTGGAGTTTAGTTCTCTGAAGTTGATCTATTGAATAAAATATATTTCCCACACATTGATTGCTAAAATCTTCTGCTCTTCGGAGCAGTGACTTTTTCATTTTATTTAACCTCCGAAGCTGAAAATGTCTCTGTAATGCAGCCCCTCTTTTCAAAACAAAGTGATGTATGAAGTCCATATGTAGCCGTGCTCTTTGTTCCCTACATCATTGACTATTACATCATTGATTAGGAAGTAACCATTAGAGTTAAATCTTGATATGTCAAAATCACCCATCGACGCGTAGATTAAAGAGTATTTTTCTGTATGTGACCCTGACATCACTTTGGAAGTAAAGACGTTTACATCTAGGAGGCAAAGCAACCCAGTATTTTATATTATTCTCCATTTAAAGAGATCTACCTTATGCTTCATTTTAGCTCTTCTTTGGGCGTGAATTCTTTTTAAATTGATAACATTTTATAGACATCCAGTACATGAGGTTGGTGTGATTGTCATTAGAATCACAATGACAAACCCTGTCTTTAATTATTTAAAAACCTTTAATAAATTTAGTGTAGAGAGAACTAACTCAGTTTTTCGTGATAGCAGTTGCTAGACCATGAACAATACAAAATTATCTTAAAAACCTGAAATGTTATTTCAATGAACAATCATATCCTTATTTCTTTCTTGCACAGTATTTTATGAAAGATAGTAGCAGCTAGCAAAATTGGCTATATTAAAACGTCATATTATTTCTTTCCTCCTGCCCCTCCCCGATGGAGGGAGGGGTTAATCAGTAGTGAAATTGGAAAAAAAAAAAAAAACAGGTTGCAGAAAGAAGAAAGAAATGATGTCAAAGACATAGGGAATCTCTAAATCAACATCTAGATAATGAACCTCAAAAATGAACTTTAAATTATGGAGCTTGATCAATAATGGAAATAAACTGAAAATTGTGTTAAGACAATGTAATGAACAGATATGATTCTTAATGTATTAAAGTGGGTTTAGCAGTGCTGAGAAAATTTCAGGTTAGCTACACCCGTTAGGTAATAGGTAATGGTGGGTTGAAGTAACAAAGGAAAGGGACATTTAGAAACCTTAAGATGACCTACTATGACAAGCTGGAAATACCATCCTGGACCAATCGAACCTTACCTTGGAACGAACTTTTCCACAAGAAAGAAAAATCACAGCGTATTTTTACCCTTTGAAACCAAATTCACTGCATATCTGAAATTGTATACGCTTCCAGTTTTACCCACTTCTCAGCTCTTTCCCGGACGTATTGCTGCTCTGGATGAGACTATACAACAGACTATTGTACATGGTTTTTGCAAAAAAGAGAAAAATAATGCACAAAATAGGTGTTGTGTTATGACTTTGTTTTTGATCTTTGCAAAATGATTCTCAAATGGAGAATCTGAAAGCAAAGTAAAGCAGAGATAATAATTGAACTCTGAGAAAGAGAAAAGCATGTTTTATACTTAATTTATTCAACATTTATTTTTATTTGGGGGCTGCTTGTTCTGCATCTTGGGCTCCTCAATCTTTTGGGTGTTATTATAAGATGCTGGTTAGAGTGTTTAAAAAGATAAAGTTCTGTTTGTTTGTTTTTGCCACACTGGGGAGCAAATGTAGAATATTTGCAGTGAGCTACAACCCTAGCCCTTTTTTTTATTTTGAGACAAGGACAGGTCAAATTGCTACATTTCTCAGGCTGGGCTTCAATTTGTATCCTCCTGCCTCAGCCTCCCAGAGAGTGCAGGATTATAAGCATGTGCTCCCAGGATTGACTTTAAAGATATTTTAAGATTTCAGACACATGGGTTACCACCCTAGGAGTGAAGGCCAACTAAGATTTCTGGAGGAAAAAATATGTTCTAAATTGAGGCTTTGACAAGTACCTATTCATTGAAAGACTTTTAGGCAGCAAGTATTGATGGGGTATGTGTGTGTGCACCCGTGCGTGCGTGCATGTGTGTGGGGGGGAGGGGAGCCCCTCTTTAGTCTGAACCCAAACAGATGCTGCATAAGTAAGTATCTACTGCGAAGTGAGACCTGAAACTGGCTGTAAGCAGACTGAGAGGACTCTTCGGCAGTAGGCGTATGGGCGGGGCTGTACGAGGTCCAGTTGATGAGAACTTTTAAACATTTCTTTATTGAGATCCTGGGGATCGAACCCAGAATCTTGCTCATGGTAAACGTGTGCCCCGCCCCTGGGCTGTACCCTCCTCAGCCCACAAATGTAAACCGTACAGCAAAGCCTGGTGGCACAGGCCTGCCACTTGAGAGGCTTTTGCGGCAGGAGCGTACCAGGTTTGGGGCCAGCCTGGGTAACTCAGCAAGAAGACCCTGTCTGAAAAAAAAAGGCCGGATGTGGCTGAGGGGCACCACGCCTGATCACAAGAGCAAAGCCTGGAGTTAGGTCCCCGGAGAGAAAAGAAGAGGGAAAAAGTGGAGGCTAGCGGGTAGTTCTGTGGCAGAACCTTTGCCTAGCGTGTGAGGGCCTCTGGGTAGTTCCTACTACTGCAAACACAAAAGCAAAGTGATAAAAAATTGTGCCAGAGCTCTGTCTTGCACGTTTTGTTCGCATTGCTGTGAAATAAACATAAAAATGTATAAACTGTGGAGCTACGGTAGGAAAATAGCACTGAAAGATTATATTAGAACTAAAATACTTATTTTTAAAATCTGTAATTTTTTCTATATAGTACAATTGAAATTAAAAATTTTTTGATTTAGGAAGTTAGCATATTAAACATTTAACTAATGGTTCATTAAACATCAGGTAGGGAGCAAAAAAAAGAAAGACTGGCGTTATTTTTATACAAAGAGTTGGCAGTAAAGACATTATTTATTAAGGATTCTCTATGTATGGCTGAAAGTGGTCTCAGGAATAAAATTCCAAATTATTTTGTTAAAGGGCCAATCAGTGCATACCAGCTCAATGTCATATCAGCTAGTTTGCTTTCCTAGTAACTTACAACCTTCCTGAGAGTGGTGTGAAAAATGACATTTATTGTTTAGCTGAATCAGTATCAGGAGGCAGGCCAGTTGTAGGTTTGGCGAGCCAAACTCAGGAGCTCAGCCATATTACCAAGATCCTTTGTGGCTCTATCTGTTTACCTGGTCAAATGTCAGGGATATCTTTCCTCATAGTCACAAGATGGCTGCTGCATCTCCCAAGCAGAGTATCCTCATATCACTCAGAGCACAATTTTCAAAATCAGAGTTTCTCTTATTTGTCTTTTTATAGTAGAAGAAGTGCCTTCCAGGAACTTAGAGCTTATTGGCCAGGTTGCTTAGATGTGCTCATACCTCAATCAGCCACTGACAGGGAGACTGAAATTACCTTGATGCGTTTGGCTAGAGCAGAGAGTGCTTAGAAGGAAAAGCGCTTGCTAATGATTCCTGTTCAAGCTGCTTAGCCCTTATTTGCTTTGTGCAAACTTCAACTGCTTTCTGTAAACATTCTGGAGTGATAAAACATTCCTATCTCTTTTCACAGTGACCAGTCACAGGTGAACTAATTTAAAAGCAACAGCACCATTTAATTAGAGCTTACTGTGTTCCAGTCTACATCCTAAATGCCACGTCTGCTCCTTACGCCTCTTCAAATCCCCACACAAATCTGGGGATATGACAGTGACTAGATACATTTTCCAGACAAGGAGATAGGGATAGAGGCATTGACACACCTGAAGCTTGACCAGTGTTCCATAGTACCTGGAAGAGCTGGAACTTCAGCTTGGGAAGTGCAGACTCTGGGTTTGTGTGTTACCTTCTCTACTCTCACAGAAGATGTTTGGAAATTTGTGTTCTGTAAATTGACATATTTTAAACTCACTGTGTAATATTAGTGCCGCATCCCCTATGCATTTAGTCATTATTTTGTAAATTAATAATCTCACAGAATTGGGCTGGGGATTTAGCTCAGTGGTTCCGAATCCTGTCTTGCAAGCGCAAGGACCCGGGTTTGATCTCTGGTAACCACATACCTATACTGGGTGTGGAGACTCACACCCAGCAGCAAGCAGTACCACATACCACAGTGCCGGGCATGGTGGTTCACGCCTGTAATCCCAGCACTCGGGAGGCAGAGGCAGGAGGATTGCTGTGATGAGTTTGAGGCTGAGCTCAGGGCCAGCCTGAACTACAAAGCGAGACCCTGTTTCAAAAAACCTAAAAAAAAAAAACCAAACTCACAGAATGAAGAATAGTCCCTCCTAATTTATCAGTTGAATAGATCTGAAATTTTTATATGTTGAATTTGCAGTATGGTACATTTGTGTATCACTTCTTTTCAGCAACATCTCATGAAATTCTTTTGGAAGTTGAATGCTAACCAATTACAAAGATCTGAAATTAAATTTAGAATCACCGAAAGTCTAGCAGTTCTATGACGCCTTATTGGTGTAGGTACACTTATGTTTTATGTCATTAAATCAAAAGAAAGTACTGGCTTGTGTTTCACAGTATACAAGGGCAGTGTTATGTACCAAAAAACTTCAGAATTTAATCAGTTTCAAAAAAAACCCCAACAGAATGTATGGCCTTGAGATGTGTAGTCTTCCCCCTGAGATATTTTTAGGGGGTTTACTGTACTGTCCACCTCCCATGTGTGGCTCTGTAACTGGTGCCTCTCCAGATTACCTGGAGAGTTGATTAAAACACAGATCACAGGGTCCCGGGGACCCCTAGAGTGTTAGTTAAAGGCCTGGTGGCTTCTGAGGAGTTGCATTTCTAGGGGGTCCCTGAGGCCTTGCTGCTGGGGTCCGGGGACCGCTCTCTGAGAATAGTGTTGCAGAATTGGAGGGTATGTGCTGTGATAAATATTTTAGCTGTGAAATACGGGTCTCCAACTTGAAAGGTTGTTATTTGAAATTTGGCGAAGCCAATGAGTAAATAGATACTGCTGCGTTTTATAGGGTGCTCTGCAGGGTGAAGCTGGGCAGGGGTTTGGAGGGGGACTCATATTTCCACATGAATATTACATTTGAGATATTTGGCAGCAATTCATATATGTTCCTGTTTTTAACTAAAAAAAAAGCAACAGAGGGCAGTCTGAACCACCTTTGGTCCGGAATGCTCCTTGATTCTTTTTCGTGCTCTAATAAGTTGTGCTACATTGAAAAGAAAATATCAGTCTATAGATTCCCAGTTATTTATAAAATCAGGTGAGTATATTACTTTGTTTGGTTCAACAGCAGGTCCCATCCAGAGAGGACTTCTGCCTCAGGATCTCTGTTCAGTTCCCTCTCACGCTCACAAACACGACACAGCTCGCACTGACTGGGAGAGGCAGGTGGCCTGCCAGTGACCTGGATTTAGCTCCGACACTGGGGCCCAGCCCCAGGCCCCTGGACACCCTGTGCCCTGCGTGACAGAGGTCACATCCTCTGGCTGGAAAACACTAGAATACGCCAGGCAGCTGAGAGAGCCCTTTCCAAGACCTGGAATTGCTTTGCCGCTCTGCTGTTAAGCTGTAAGACTTAAGAAATTTATAGCTCTAATGGGCTTTGCTCAGGTCTTAAGGAATTGTTAGTGTGGTGGGGCCAGGGAAACACCTGCCGGTACATTCAGCGTCTTTCTCTCCACAGAGGCCAGTGGAACCTTCCAGCTGTGCTCTCCGACTGCTGGAGTTCTTGTTGAGAAGCTATCTTGTACTCCAGGGAGGCCTGAGTGGGAATTGTAGGGAAGTATGGGGACAGGCTAGCATAAAAAGACTCATTCTGCACCGATGTACTATGAGACTCAGCATCTTAAGTGGTTCAAAGTCCAGAACTGTGTTGTTCAGTTGCAGTAGTCACTTGCCACGTGTGGCTATGTGTATTTAAATTTTTATATTTAAATCGGAATTAATCTAAAATGTAAAATTCACTTTCCAGGTCCCACTATTTTTTTTTTTTTTTTTTTTTTTTTTTGAGACAGGGTCTCGTTTTATTGTAGTTCATGCTGGCCCTGAACTCAGCCTCAAACTCACAGCAATCTTCCTGCCTCTGCCTCCTGAGTGCTGGAATTACAGGTGTGAGCCACCACGCCAGGCACTTTGGTATGTGGTTCTGTTTGCTGGTGGGCCTGAGTCACCATGTCCAGCCTTGTATTGTTACCAGGGATTGAACTCAGGATCTTGTGCTTGCAAGGCAGGCACCGGAACAACTTAGCTAAATTCCTGGCCCCCAGTCACACTAACCTTCAAGTGGTCTAGAGCGGCAGTGAGCTTGTGGCTTCCACAGAACAATATACGGGACATGTCCATGACTGCATGAAGTTACACTGTGCAGCCTTGGATTTGAAGGTCCCCTGGTCACTGAGGTCATGGCAGACCCATCTGTCTCCATTCTCATGGTGCTGAGGACCGAAAGAGGGCCTCCTGCATGAGCTGAGCCCTCTGCCTGTGTGTAAAGCCATCAGAAACCTGAACACAAAGTATCCGTGGCCCAGGGATTTAGCTCAGTGGTTCCGGCACCTGCCTTGCAAGCGCAAGGGCCCGGGTTCAATCCCCGGTATGTGTATGTGTGTGTGTGTGTGTGTATATATATATATATATATATATATATATATATATATATATATATATATATATGTTTGTTACATATATCAAAATGAACTAACGTCATTCTTTAGATTTTTTAATTGAGCTTCCAAATCTTGTCGTATCTATACGTCTAAAATTTTAGAACGCATGGTCCTCTAAAAACACGTGGTCTCATTTATAACATTACTTACTTAAACACCACCCTGACTTTTGATAGTGAATTTACACTTTTCTACGTGTCAGTCCATCTTTAGTACTTAGAAAGTGTTTTCAAGAAGGTAAGAATCTTAACCTATGTCAGACATTTAATTGCCAAATATGGGTGATTCTTAAATTCTCTTTAATATTTCAGGAGAAATATTATAGGAGTTCTACTTAGTAGCTTGACCTCTTATTCTAGTAGGTCAGATGCTCTTTAATAGTACAATTACATTAAAAAATACTTACTGTGCATCCTACTGTACATTCTAAGTCTTTCTGGAGTAAAAATACACCCACTTCTTTAGGGAACAATTACATTCTCCCAGCGTTAGGTATTGCTTCCATAGTAAATTTTTTGGTTTGCCTTTTTAGTTCGTTGAGGTTTCTTGAGTAGAGGTTTTGGCTGGAACACAACAGAGTTCAGTAATCTGGCTTTCCAGCCAGGAAATGGAGATGGAAGAAAATAAGCAGGTAAAAAGGTCGGAAGTCAGGACAGTGTTCGGTAAAGCCGGGACTGGACAGCAGGGGGCAGCAGGAGGCACCGCAAGCATGAAAATGGGAAGGAGATTTGCCTCTGTGCCATTTCTTGACAATTATAAGATCATGTTGGTAACATGTCATATTACGAGCAGTATTCTTTTCCCAAAGAGAAAGAAGAATTAACAGCAAAAAGAAAATAACAGCGGCTCAGTTGGGAGAGCGAGCGTTGGAATGGCAGTGCTACTTAGAGGAAGTTCCAGGCAGTGCAGATTTTAATTGGCGAACACACCTTCCGGTGATTCTAAGATTTTGGCCCCCCCCTCCCCCGTACTTACGGGGATTGAACCCGGGGATTGTAGGATTTAACCCTTTTTTAAAAAGTTTGAGACGGTCTCCTGAAGTTGCTTAGGCAGGGTTTTGGAATTTACTGTCCTGAGTTCCGGATGCCGCCAGGCCCAGGCCGGCCTTGGCCCGTACAGTAGCTCAGCTACACTGCCCTGAAGGAAGTAGTGACAAAGGAGACTCTGGAAAATAAACTGTGGTTAAATAATGAATTAAAAGTTGGCTATACATTTTATTTTACATACCGGACTGGAATTTTAAATTGCAGGGGGCTCGGATGAAGAAATCAAACATTAAATGGAATTTCTTTGTAATTTCTAAATTCACAATTATACTACATTTAATAAAACTTTTTTTTTTTTTTTCTGTAGTGAATGTCCTTTTCCACCCTTTTCAGTGTTTGAATTGGAAGTTTCCATGCAGGTGTTTTTCTTAGCTCTGTGCGCTTCTCTCTTTTCCCACATTTTATATCCTCATTGAGGCTTTTTCCATGTGTATTGACAGACTTTAGACTTATCACTGTAAATGAGCCAATACATTAATGGTGGACTACTCCACACTTATTAAATACTGATTTCTAATTTTTTAAATTGACTTTATTGGTCATTTATACATCATGATCACATTCTACATTGAGAGTTTGAACCAGTACGTGACACATTTTGATTAGCATTTTTTCCCATTCCCCTGCCCCCACTATAATTTCCCACCCCCATTATACCATCTATTTTTTTTGAGACAGGATCTCACCAAATTTGTAGTTCAGGCTGGACCTGAACTCACTAAGTAGCCCAGGCTAGCCTCAAACTCACAGCAATCCTCCTACTTCTGCCTCCCGAGTGCTGGGATTACAGGTGTGAGCCACCACGCTCGGCATTGTGGTATGTGGTACTGGAGATCGAACTCAGGACCTTGCCCGGCAGATGCTGGAACCGCTGAGCTAAATCCCCAACCCCTTAATGATCTTTTCTTAAGTTTTTACATTAAGAGACTTGTTGTGGATGGCAGTGGCACCCAACTGTTCTACCAGCTACTCAGGAGGGTGAGGCATGAGGATCCTAAATTCCAGCTGGGCAATATTGTCTTAAAAAGTCAATCAATCAGTTAATTAAATTTAATTTTAAAAATGGCTGGGGATGTAGTTTCGTGTTCCCCAGATTAAAATCCCTGCTACTAAAAGCAAAAAATAAAATAAATCTTAATTTATTCCCATTTTTTCTATCAGTAAAGAAAGTAAAGATGATTGTAAAGTTGGAGCATTGAGAGTTGGATACATGGGAGAGGCAACTCAGGAAGTTTCTGATGGGCTGATATGATTGGTTGATGCAGAGCCAGAGAGGAAATGTCTTTTATGTAAGATACTCATGAATAACTATATCATAAGGTATGGTTGCCAGCATGGATCAGTTTTTTAACTCATTGGTAATTCAATTATAAAATTCTCACATGGCTTAGAAAACTTTTTGCTTTTTAAAAATAGTCATAAAGCCAATCCAACGAGGTAATGCTAATTGTAAAATTAGATGCTTTTCTTTACACTTAAATTTTTTTCTTTTATTCTCACTGACAAGGGAAGAGAATTTTAAGAAAGACTGTCAGAGAGAGTCTAATTCAAAATTAATACCAAAGAACCATTGCATTTCAAGTAGAATGCAAACATTGAGTTATTTGAAAAAGACACAGATACTGAAACAACTCCAGAAAACAAAGAGGAAGATATTATTTTAAGACAGAGGTGGGAAATTAGTTCTACGAAGGGGACACTCCAGCAGCCCCCAGAGCTTGATGTGAAGATATGTGCGTGTGTGTGTTTGGGCATGCGCACCTTACTTTTTTTTTTTTTTTTTTTTTTTTTTAGGTTTTTTGAGACAGGGTCTCGCTTTTTGTGGTTCAGGCTGGCCCTGAGCTCAGCCTCAAACTCACATCACAATCCTCCTGCCTCTGCCTCCCGAGTGCTGGGATTACAGGCGTGAGCCACCACGCCCGGCACTGTGGTATGTGGTACTGGTTGCTGCTGGGTGTCCACACCCAGTATTGTTATGTGGTTACCGGGGAATCGAACCCGGGCCCTTGCGCTTG
>PVIR01032204.1:0-18828 GCA_004026965.1 Petromus typicus
AATCCTCCTGCCTCTGCCTCCCGAGTGCTGGGATTACAGGCGTGAGCCACCACGCCCGGCACTGTGGTATGTGGTACTGGTTGCTGCTGGGTGTGGGTCTCCACACCCAGTATTGTTATGTGGTTACCGGGGAATCGAACCCGGGTCCTTGCGCTTGCGAGACAGGCGCCGGAACCACTGAGCTAACTCCCCCGGCCCTAACTTTGACTTTCTTGAGGAGTGCCATTGACGACTTCACTCTCTGCATAGTTGTGACTTCAGAGCTTTTGAAGTGTGAGCTATCCTGCCCCCAGATTGTTTTTTAAAAGCTCTATCCTTCTCTTGTGTCTTTCCATACCTCAGCTGTCACCGCAAGTGTGAGCCAATGGGTGCTAGGTGCCTGGAAACTATTGTGAACAGTATTGATTTGGTCTCTTTTCTTATATGGCTTCCAGTAAGACCAGGAGGAATTCAAACAAATTGTGCAGATAATTACAATCTGAGGTCAGTTTTCTAAAGCACACTATGGAGATAAAGAGCGGTACTGGCGGAGAGGAGTAGTGAGCAGAGGAGGCCGGGCTGAGGAGGGGCGATTAGGCTACATGGGGGGAGGGCCCAGCAAGGCGTGTAACCCCCGGCCATTCAGTATCACGTCCCCCTTTCCTCACATCTCCCCTTCGCTCTCCTTCCCTCCGCTTTTCATCATAGTCAAGGAAGGGCTAAAGACTGCGAGGCTGACTGAAAATGAGTGTTTGATAAATTATCTCTTGTAGCCAAAAAAATGGAGGCATTGCGCAGAATGGAACTGAAGTCTTTCCTGAGGAGATCACATATTATTTTTCTACTTATTCTTCATCTCGATTTGGCAAAAATTAACAAAAGCTTACAACATGCAAAGCACTGAATACCAGAGGAAATAAAAAAAGGAGTAATATATATAGTCTCTTCTACTTTAGCAAGTATGTTAGCCCAGGAAAGTTAGGTTATGCTGCAGTAACATTAACCCTAGAACCTTCACGTCTTAAACCTACTAATAGTCTATTTCTTACTTACACTATTTCCACTATGAGTTGGCAAATCTCCTGGGCTACTTTACTCCAAGTAATTACTCAGCAGTCCTGGCTTCATCCATTTTGTGAAGCTGGTCTCTATCTTTAAGATAAAGAAAGATTTAGAAGATTTTCAAGGTATTTTAATGGACCAATCCCTCTTCTACTAATCAGAATCCAAACACATAGCAACTACCTGTAAGAAAGGCTGGGAAATGAGGGCTTCCTGTATGTTTAGAAAGGGGAGTTAGCTTAACTCCCTGGTTCTGGAGTTAAGGTTCCGGCACCTGCCTTGGTGGTTCCGGCACCTGCCGTGCAAGCACAAGAACCACGGTTTGATCCCCAGTAACCACAAACAACAATGCTGGGCTTGGAGACTCACACCCAGCAGTAATACCACAGTGCTGGGAGTGGTGGCTCACACCGATAATCCCAGCATTGGGGAGGCAGAGGCAGAAGGATTGCTGTGAGTTAGAGGCTGAACTCAGGCCCAGCCTGAACTACAAAAGTGAGACCCTGTCTCAAAAAAAGAAAAAGAAAAGAAATGAAAGAAAGAGGAAATGAGATTAATAAATATATATACATATATATAGTTGTCTGTTATCCTAGGGTATTCTTACTTCATTGATCCAGAAGGAATATCTGATATAAAAGTACTCTTATTAGAAGGACAAAAGGCTGAAAACATTAAACAGATGTTAAAACAAAGATGGGACTCACAGGGATGAGATAGATTAATTTTGATTAAGCAAAAAGGACCTCTGATACGGGGAGGCTGCTAGAGGAACTAAGCTTGAGTGAGACTTAGAGGACAAATAGAGAGTTCCATGGTGGAAGCAAAGGAGTGGATTTAGATAGACAGCGAAGTGCTGAAACTCAAGCCAGCCGGAAGGGTCTGGAAAGACTGGGAGCCTGAGAGGAGAGAAGGGGAGAGCCGTATTCCCAACCACGGGGCTCAGAAGTTTTGTCAGATGGTTCAGATTGTGGTCTGTGTGCAGTGGGACACAATGAACGCTTTTGAACAGGTAATGATATCCGATTTGGGATTTTAAATGAGATATGTTATTTCCCAGGTATCTCACTGCTGGCTGAGGTTGGAGGAACACAATGAATCGTAATTGGGGAAGCTGCAATTTCATAACAGGTAGTTCTTTTCTTCCATGAATTTGAAACATTTTGCATAGATCGAACAAGCTCAGCAACCCTCAGTTTTTCAAGAGAAGCATTGAATAGAGCCCAATGACCCACTGTACTGAGCAGGGAAAACTGTCCATAGGTCAGCACAAACCTCACGTAAGAGAAGCTGCAGATTGCATCATTTGCCAGCCGCATGGGGAACTCTGCCAGTAGGAGAATGAGAGCAGCATGCCACCTTCTCCGTGTCACTCAAAATGCAGAAACCGGATCGTGGGGATTTGCAGCAGCCCCTAGAGAACACTGTGACAAGCACCTTTTGTGTCCAGCTTTCAGATATTTCCAACCACTCCCAATATCCATATCTTACACTCAAACAGAAAGTAAATACCTATTCTTTCACAGACTCTGGATCCTATTTCTGCTTTTACTATAGACAGTAAAACGTGCTCCTTTATAAAGTAAGTATTACATATATGGATATTTGGTGTAAGTCCTAACACAAGGAAGTTTGCTTAGTTTTGTTGTATCTCCTGAAGAAGGCTACAAAACCAACTTTTTTATACACACAACCCCACTTTGGAAAACAGTAGAAATATAGTAACATAGAAACTTCATTGTATATGGTTTTTTTCAGAGAGGCTCAGTACACTGTTTAAGTCACTGTTCTCTGTGTAACAGCAGTGCTTTCCTGGTGAGATGTTCACTTCTTCCTAAGCCAAGAGAAGCAAACCCATATTTGCCCCCTCTGATCATGAAAATCACTGCAACTTGTCAGTGATAGGTACAAGGTAGATCCAGTTCTGACCGGCAAACTGTACGCAGCAGCCTTCTGGGAGCTTTTAAGAATGTCACCTGGATTGTGAAAAGCAGCAATGCTAGCATCTGTTTCCGTTTGTATTAGTCAGATTTCTATTACTGTGACAAAATACCTGTGATAAACAGCAAAAGAGAGGAAAGGTTTATTGTAGCTCACAGTTTCAGAGTTTTCAGTCTGGGGTCTCTTGGTCCTATGGCTTTGTGTTTGTGGTACACAGTGCACTTGGTGAGTGAATAGTGACAGAGGTCTGTTCACCTCATGGCAGACAAGAAGCAAAAAGAGAACAAGAGGCTAAGATCCCGCACTGCCTCCAGGCAATATCCCAGTTCCTTCACTTCCTCCCGTGAGGCCCCATTTCTCATGGGCTACATTTCCCAGTAGCACTGCAGGTTGGACATCGAGCACTTAGCACAGGGATCTGGGGGTTGTTAACTCCTTGCCTCTCAGTGTTGCTCTGGGAGATGGTACCTGGAATAGCAGTGACTGTATTGACCCTGAGGGATGCAGCTGAAGGAGTGCCAGCTCCAGAAGATAAGAACTAGCTAGACAGCATTCTAAAGCCATTAACCTAACAAACCTAGGCACGTTCTGCACCACAGCCTCCTTTTTTGAGATGACTCTTCTTTCACACGTGGTAGACTCTGAGTTTGTTATTACTTGCAAGAGAAATGCCACCTTCAATAAAAGTGATAGCTTTCTTACCACTCCACTGAAGGAAAGAGACGGGTAGAGCAGAACTCTGGATGACATAACTCCAGGATGTGCCGTGTGCATTCTGTGTCCTTGGAGTCCCACGAAGCAGGTTCCACATAGCAGGCAAGCAGCTTGCTCCGGGTCACAGAGTAGACCAGTGAGAAAGTCAGGAAGAGTCAAATCAAGACAGTGGCTTCCCCATGGATTTGGGGCACTTCACTTGGCATCTTTAAGCTTCAGCTTCAACCCCCGTAAAATGTGTACCATGCAGGTCACTGTAAGATACAAAATAAGCCATAGCATATTATGTGTGGAAAAGCTTTCCGGCCCATACAAGATGTGTCTGTAGTAAGAGGGAGGTTTTGTTTGAGTGGTGCAGTGACTCAGATCCTCCCTCATCTTTGATGGCCGAACAAGCCTCTGACCTATTTTCCCTCTTTTTGACACTACAAATTCAGAGCTGGCATGAGTGAGTTGTTCCTTCATGTCCGACACCAGTCTACACAGGACTGTTCCCTCTGTGCGGACATGTGCAGCAGCAAAGTTCCCAAGACCATACACCTCAGCCCGTTTCCTCAAATGATGTTGCCACTTAGAAACTCGGGGGAAAACTGGGTTGGTAAGAGTCACTTTAATTAGGCGCTGTGCTACTTACACATACACCTCATTAATTTTTTTTGTAAGTACTTGTTAGCCTCCACTTTGAGGGAAGGAGAATAAAAAAAAAAAAACCTGGAATGTTCTTGCTTAGAATGATAATTGCTCATTAGAACTCTATTTTGTTATAATTGTACAATTCATTATGCTGAGCACTTCATTAGAAGCATTGTAAAAATTCTGACAACGTGAATATGTTACATTGAATATCGAAATGAATCTGATTGAGAGTTTTATTGCTTCTGGAGGGCATTTTCTAATTAATATACATCAGAGATGTCAAAAAAGTGCGAGTCTCCATATTTTACTCTGAGGGTCATTATTGGAGATATGGTTTTTAGAAAGCAACATTATTTTTAACGAGGAAGATTTCTTTAGAATTGAGGAAAAAATGGCCCATAAACCTGAAATCATCACAATGAGCCCACAGCTGTCCTCAGATCCAAGGGCCTCAGAATTATCTACAATTAATACTAAATCGAACTTTTTTTAATGCTAGTATGGACCCATGGATAAAGACAGCAGATTGAGTATTTTCATTTATTGCCCCTTCCTGAAATCCTACTAAAATACACGTGATGGGGTTCAAACTGGATAATGATTCCCCCTCCCAAATACAAAGGGAAATCAGAAAAAAAGAAAATGGAATTCTGGGAGTTGGAAGCAAAGAACAGATGTAAGTGACTTCAGAGCCCAAGTAGAGTTTTAAATTCTCAGGGTGGGGAATGAGAAGCAAATTGATCCTTTAGAACACCCCAGTGCTCAGCATGGGGGTGATCAGGAACCAAGGAGAGGGGCTATACAAGGACCCAGCTGAGATTTGCCAAGGGAGCCTTGTGACCCACAGATCTCTCCCTCTCACTGCCCCCTGAAACCCAGATCCTTGTCCATACTTGCCGAGGTTGAGATATTTTTACCACTTAAGAGGTGAAGCAGAGGGTTTCTGGACCAGAGAATGCTAGAAATAGTTTACTGAAACAATGCCGTAATAAAACAAGAAGATCCAGCAGATATGTACGTGTTAATGGCAAGGCATTTCCCCCAAGCATTCCTCAGCCACCAAAACACTCCAGCCAGGCTTAGACACTAAGAATGAGATTAGAAGGCCATTCTTGAGAAGTGTGATCAATCAAGAGGAAATACCTGAAAATGTTCATCTTTTAGGTTTTAAAGAAAAAGTCATTTAAATCGGCAGCTCTCAAGGCGTGGCCTCCTGACAGCTGCAGCTGCACCAACAGGGAATTTGGGGACTGTTCAAATTCTTCCACCTTGCTCCGCACTTACTGAGTCAGAAACACTGACAGAACAGCCCTGAGACTGAAGTTTACCATCCCAAAGGACTCACTGAATTGCTGCTCTTCAGCAAAGTTCTCATGAATACAAGATTTTCTTCCTTCTAAACATAGGAAGACAATCGAGGTGAGAAAATACCACAGGAAGAACAAAATCAAATGAGAGGAATGAAGATCTCACCGGAAAAAAAGTGACTGCAAGGAAAAAATTAAATAGGAAAAAGAGATAACACTGATATCCTCAGAGAGGTACAAAAATAAATTTCGCCCCTGAAACAAGAGAAGGATGATATTTTTAAACGATTCTCTACAAAATGATAAAAGTCAGCCTGGAAAAATTAAAAACACATAACAGCAAAGAATTCAACAAAACTAAGAAAACAACACAAGGAAAATCACAACAAAAAACAAAACAATAGAAAATAGGATGAAAAAGAGAAATCTAAGAGTACAGAGAAAACATAGAGAACCACTGTTTTAAAAGGATAAATGATCACATAGTAAGATATCCAGATAAAGAAAGTGGAGAGGAGGAAATAATAAAATCATTAAGAAATACTTCCAAGTATTCTAGAGCTTGCACTCACACACCTCGCACTGGCCAAAGAAACTAAATAAATTCAGGTCACATCCTAGCTGTCAATTGCAGGATGTGGGCAGAGAGACAAGATGGTATGAGTTTTCAGAAGGGAAAAGCAGGGAGGAATTGAGGTTTAGGAGTCAGACTTCTCAGGATCCACAGTGTCTGCTGTGAGTTAAAGGAGTCCATTCCCTTAGGGCTAGGATCTTGAAAGACTTATAACTAGCACACGATTGGTCAGATGTGTAGACAGAATAAGCGTAAACTCATGCAGAGGCAAACGCACTCTACAATACACTAAGGTTATAAAGCTTACACTGAAGAGATTAAATTCTGTAGTAAGAGTCATCTGGCACCCCTTGGCATGGTCCCCACAACTTCTTCACAAGGGCACTGATCAGAGGGACACGTCACCCAAGGGCTGACTTGTCACTCACTTCTCTTCTCATTCCCTTCCTTCTGCGCCCACCTTGTGACTAGAAGGTGCAGGCCTCAGCTCTGTTTCCAGTCTGCAACAGCTCTCCACTACCTTCAAGATAAGGTGCAGAATGGCACAGGGCCTTTAATCCAGGCCCTTGAATCTTATCTCCCGCTAGTCTCTCAAAGGTGACCTTCACACCCGCCCTGTCACATGCTGTCACTGCTCTCCCTGTGACTTCATGCTGCTGCGGTTTCATGAGGCCACACCATTCCCCGTGTCATTCCCTGTGCCTGGGCCCACCCCTCCCCCAGCCCCAGTCCTGCAAATGTAACAATATGTAACTGACATATCAGTGACTCTTTCCCACTCAGTTCCGGTGTCACCTCCCTGCTAGCGGGCCTCTCCTGCCTTTCGGTGTGATTCTGATGCTGCTCCTCTGTGCTCCTGGAGCATCCCAGCCTCGGCCATGACATTTATCACAGCACAGCAGCAGTTGCTTGTTTATCTTCTCTTCTGATACGTGTTATTTTGAACTGTCTTTACAGCTCGAGACTCCAGCATCTGCCAAGGTGCTAGGATATTCTTGTTGAATGAATGAGTGTAAAGTTTCTTCTATAAGAGAACACTAAAAACAATTCTCGTATCTTGTTAGAAGTTAACTTATTCATGGCTTGAACTTCTAGACAAGAGAAGCAATAAACCAGGGTGTATGGAGAGTCATCTACAAATGGTGTCTGATACTATGTATTGTATGTAGCCGTAGGACACCAAGAAAGATCAAGCTGGCAGGTCTTTGATATTTTTGCAGTGCTAGGAGCATAATGTGGGATGACACTAAAAAGCAACTCTGGTAAGTGGGTCCTCAATCTGATAAAAAGAGGTTGCAGGCTTGATAAAGGAAGTACATCAATTATGAATAAATCTATTCAGCCGGATAACAATTTTTAAAGTGATCGCGCACACTTTTGGTGGGATGGCCACGCTTGGCTAATGCCACTGTTGAGCACCGAAGCTACCCTTTCTCTGGCTTCTGCCACTCCCTGATTCCTGCTGCCACGCTACAATACCAAGGAACAAAAGAACAGACCAGGAGTCCCCACTTCACATGCTCTCCTCCCACTAAACAAATACACTCTCATAAAATCCCAGTCAGGCATCATTGTGTTCAGAGCCAAGAACAGCTGTGTATTCTGGAGCATACCGTGCTGCTTCTATTCAGGAAATATTTACACAATGTCTGTGACACAGTTTCTTCCAAACTTTAAAATTGTATGCTGAGCTGGACTTGGTGGCACATGCCTATAATCTCAGCACTGGACAGGATCATCATAGGTTCAGGGCCAGCCTGGGCTACGGAGTGAGTTCAAGGTCACTTGAATATATAGCAAGACCTTGTCTCCAAAAGCCAAAAACCAAAAATAAAACACCCTTGTACTGGCCCTTCCTTTAGTGTCTAACTGTTCACAAAAACTTCTAAGTTTTTTAGTTGCTTCATTTCAGTTTCTGGAATATGAAGAGATCTGCTAATGGATAACTGGTCATCCTCTAGAATTTATACTTGTTGCAGATGATAGGTCACCACACTATGAGAGAGCCGCACACAGGCTGTTTCAGCCAGCTTTCCATTGCTGGAAAAAAACACTTGAGATAAGTCCTCTTATAAGTAAAAAGATTTTCTTTTGTCTCTTAGGTTCAAATTTCAGTCAATAATTTCTTAGTCCTATTGGTTTGGGCCTGTGGTACACAGTACAACATGGCAAGAGCCCTGGGCTGAGCAGGGCTGTTCATCCCGAGGTAACCAGGAAGCCAAGAAACAGGGAAGCGTTAAGGTTCCAACCCCCTCTTCAAAGGCACACCCCCAAGGATCCGACTCTCTTCCATTAGACCCCACTTCTTAGTGGCTCCATCTCTTCCCAGTAGCGCCATAGGCTGGGCACTGGAGGACAGT
The DNA here is from genome assembly GCA_004026965.1 of Petromus typicus. NCBI lineage: Eukaryota > Metazoa > Chordata > Mammalia > Rodentia > Petromuridae > Petromus > Petromus typicus. The sequence continues at coordinate 8,574 of PVIR01032204.1, forward strand.
CAAGATTCAAACTGGAGCCCAGACAGGTGTCTCCTACTCTGAGTATTGTGTCTCTAGAAAAGTTGTCTCCTGTTTCAGGCATCCTGCCTGTGACTGAGTCATCACTTTAACAAGGACCAGACCTGGGGCTGGGATCTCCTGGGATGGGGACCGCTCTCTTCTTCCACATTCAAAGGTAAGGAGAGAAGAATCCAACAGAGCCAAGTGTCTCTGCCGAAACTCAAAAATACATTTGCATCAGCACCTAGAGCTTCATTTACAAAACCGAATCCATGTTCCTGAGCTTTCTTTCCTCCATCTGAAACATATTTATCAATGTCTATTATGTCCACTTCTAGCCTTTATTTTTAAAAAGTTCATAGGAGAAACTGAAGAAAGTGTGTGACCATCACCGTGCATCTCAAGATCTTTTCGACTTTGCATTTGATGTGATCAAAAGGTCCTTTTCTCCAGGTGGCTCAGCTAGGATGTCTGAGGTTAACTCGACCTCCATCCACAGTTTCTGGCCCAGAGGTCTGATTAAGAACACATAATTCTTTCTCCAGAAGACCTGTTTCCCCCCCATGCCTCATATACTTTTACTCCATGCCCCATTTCTCCTTTCTCCTCTTCGGGTTCTAAGCAAGTCTTTCTCATTTAGCTATGGTTCGCCTTGACGCGCCTTGATGAGGCTCCAGACTTCCTGTCCAGCAGGAGCTTAGGAGCAGCCAGGGATCTCGCCTGACACTGGAGAGTGAGCAGGCCCAGCGTGGCAAACAGTTTAGTTTTTATAACATTTTAAATGAAGTTTTTCAAAATGAATTCATGAACTCTAAACTGAAAATACATTACCTGCTCCTATGGAGTATTATTTTTTTAAGTTTTTTTCCTAGTTGGGGCAAGATGAGGGACTACTACAGACTGGGACCAGACAAAAGTCCAGCACACCCCTGGCCCAGGCTGCCCTGCACTCTGGGATGATACTGAAGCAGGGACGTGCTGGCCACATGTCACCAAGGTGGCTCTGCACATGTGTTTTCTTGTTCCTAGACATGAGCACGCTCAGCTCTAACCCATTCTAAATCTCTCGGAGAGCTCCCTGCTAAATCTGCTCTCATGAACCACCAGCAGTGTCCCTGAGGCTCTGAGGAGCTCTTGAGTTTGACTCTGTCTTTCTACTTTTCAAATTCTTTCAAGAAAAGGATCTGGCTTCAAATTCTCCTGCCTTTCCCAAAGGGTCTGGGTACTAAAAGCAACTATTCCTGTCCAGCCACTCACATTTATTTACATCTTATTTTATTTATTTATTTAAATTTAACAAACCTTGGGTTTCCTCTCTATGAAGCTAGTGTATGTATCCAACAGATAATCAGGAAGAAGCCTGGACTAGATAAGCTGCAAAGTCCCAACCAACTCCAGAGTTCTGTGATACGGTTATAAATCTTGTTGATGTATGAAAGAAAGGTGTGTATCACAGGGACACATCAACGAATAGTAGTGCTTTCCTGTAATCTCTTTCAGGTATCCATAGTTGGGAGTCATGTTTTTTACAAGGCAAAGGGGAAATGGAGAGAGAACGATTTTGAGTTAGCCTCATTCAGCTGCTCCATGGTTGGCTGAGAGTTTCTCTTGAACTACTGCCACCCAGCCCAGGCCTTAAGGTCCATGAAGAATGGCTAGTGATGAAGCCAACGTTAGAACAGACATTGTAGGTAAAGTGCGAATTTGGAAATCAGAACCACCAGGCTTCAACTTTCAGCTCCACTACTGATACTGTCTAGGTCTTCCATTGCACGTGACATGGCACACATGATGCCTACCTCATGGTAAGCACTGTGTTATCAGTAGTGATAACAAAGGACTGGGAAAGACTTCTCTGAGCCTTGAAAAAGAGAGCAAATGTTTTCTAAACTCATCTCTCTCACTGCAAAGTCAAGGCAAGGAGGCTACAGTGCTGCTTATGGATAAGAACCAGCATTTATGGAGCCAGCCTGCCAAACCTCCAAATTAATCAAAGTTTCCATGCAAGAAGGAAGGAGGAAGGCAAATGATGGCCAGGCCTGTGCATTACTGAATCTATGCCAATTCCAGGCCTCAGAGAACTGAACACTTAGATGCTTCATTTGGATTGCTTGAGTATTGACACAGCCTTGTAAACTGAGACCCTTCAAAGACTGAAAAGAAGAAAGAAGTTTAGAGGAACGTTTACATAGAGGTTTCCCTTGGGTGCCAGCTGCCCAACTGAATTAGCATCAAACTCCTGCCCTGAGATGGGACTGTGAGAGTTGATTTTCCTGGCCTCACACAATGACCGCAGTCAATATGGATGCTGCCTGGTTTTCATTTGGAAGAAATGTACATTTAATCCCACCTCCTACTATATCTACTCAATTCTATCATATCGAGGCTCATGTATTTGCAAAAATGCCTCCATTATTCTTTCCCAGAGTGACTGGACTATAAAAGTTCCTTTTCTCGATCTTCTGTCTCCAAACCCCATTCTTGAACTTATGTTGGTATCAACAAGAGTTCGGAGGATGCAGTTGAGTGAATGAATTCAAACAAAAGAGTAAATAACTGGTAAATTGTTGGTGCAGTTCTAGCCCTTTTTACAAATTCAAATAAAGGCTAACTTCTGTGATGGCAGGTTTCCTTCCTTAAAACTAAAGGCAAGGGAGAATTTTCATTGTACCTGGAAAGCAATTATGGATGTAGAAAATATCGTGTCCAAGAATAGTAGATGTCACTAAAAGTCCCGAATATTCATAGTTGGAATCAGTGAGATGTGTGGGAGCCTAACGCTAGAGATGCCAGGAAGGGCTCTTAACTCTGCAGGCTCCTCCATGCCTGCTGCAGTGCTGGAGCCTCCGGTCCCTCAGGGATTCTCAGGGATGTGCCTCATCCTGCCACGCTGCATCCTCCTCCCCTGCCCACTGTCAGTGTGGAACTAAGAGCTTCTTTTGTCCTTCATGAGAGCAAGGGAAAGAAGTGCCCTTTGACGATTGAGTTTTTGATAGTGAATGTTAAAATACATTGGAAGGCTACTATCTATCCTGCCAAATGGCTTTGTAAATTCATTCAAGTATTTATTGAGGGTCCTATATATATTCACCATTGAAAAGGTTATTTGTTCTTTCCTTTGTCTAGTGCTTGGTCTCACGTGTGTCAAGTATTGTTGTAAACAGTCTTTATTCATTCATTCAGCAAGAACTCACTGACTGCTTCCCATGTCTTAATTGCTATTCATTCCTTTGCTTCATTTGTTCACTCTTTCAATACGTTTTACCAAAAGCTTTGTTGTACTACACACCCAAGTGCCCATGCACTCACACACACACACACAGACACACATACACACATTTAGGCACTGAAGACAGAGTGGTGAGCCAATCAGAGTCCCTGCCTTTGAGATGACACTCCACTGAAAGTTTCCAGATAATGCACAAATCAACAGGAAGACATATAGTGTGTCAAATGGTAGTAGGTTGTATGGAGAAAAAGCTGTTGAAGGGAACAGATTGCACAGGAACTAGACGTTGCAGCCCTGGCATCACTGATAAGGTGACATTTGAGCAGAGACAAGAAGGAAGTGTGCAAGAAGACCAGATCAAAAATAGTCAGAAGAAATAACCACTATAAAATCCTGGAAGGGGCTGGGGATTTAGCTCAGTGGTTACAAGGCCTGCCTGGCAAGTGCGAGGTCCTGAGTTCCATCCCCGGCACCACATACCACAATAGTGGGTGTGGTGGCTCACATCTATAATCCCAGCACTCAGGGGGCAGAAGCAGGAGGATTGTGGTGAGTTTGAGGTCAGCCTGGGCTACATAGTGAGCTCAGGGCCAACCTGAACTGCAAATTGAGACCCTGTCTCCAAAAAAACAATCCTGGATAACTCTTATGTTTGGCACACATGAGAAAGAGCCAGCAAGCAAGGAAGGAATGGCACAGACCAGAGAGAGAGGGAGAGAGAAAGAGAAAGAGAGAGAGAGGTTCAAAGATCCAGAAGTAGCTGGAGGGAGACAAGAGGACCAGAGCTGGGGAGGGTCTGCAAGAACACGTTTACTCTGTTTAGATGGAGACACACTGGAGATAAGAATGGGCATGTTTGAAAAGTGGGCATAAGAATGACATGTTTGAAAAGTATGTTAATAAACTTGACCTGATTATTCTACAATGTAGGTATCACACATCACATTGGACTTCATAATATATATAATTATCACTTGCCAAAAGACAAAAAAAATTTTTTTTCCACTATGTTGAAAATAGACTTTAGGATGTCAGGTGACCACCAGGGCATCAAAGAAATGGCACCACAGCAATCCAGGCAAGAAGTGACAGTGGCTACTTGCAAAGAGGCAGTGAGAGGTAGTGACTATTATATTTTGAAGGTGGATCTCACAGGATTTGCTAGTGGATTAGATGTAGAACTTGAAGGGGAAGATGAAGTCCAACATGACTCTGAAGACATTTTCCTGAGCAACTGGAAGGATAGAGTTGGCATCAACTGAGATGGGAGAGCCTACCAGAAGAGCTGTTCAGAGGGGGAGGTGAAATGAGCTCAGTCCTGGGTATGATCAGTGACTAGCGATAACGTTTAATGTCACAAGACCAGACAGATGAAGCGGATGCAGTGGGTGACTGTGGAAACCCCAGCACTGAACTCTGAGGCATACCAGCCAGTATTTAGAAAATGAAAAGTCAAGAGCAAAGATAGAAGAAGAAGAAAAATTAGGATGAGCTAACACTGAAGGCCAAGTGTTCTGGTTGAATGCATTTCCTGCAAGGCTATGTGTTGGAAGCGTTATCCCCTAGAGGATCTGGTAAGAATGTGGAATAATCTGAGTGAGATGAGATCACGAGAATGCTCCCCAAGATGGCATTAGTTCCTTTATGAGAAGAGGACAAGAGCATGGTTGGATGATGAACATTTGTAACCCCAGCACTCTGGGAGGCTGAGGCAGGAGGATCACAAGTTCAAGCTCATCATGGCCAACTTAGCAAGTTAGCCACACCTTGTCTCAAAATTAAGCAATAATAAAGGCTAGAGATGTAGCTCAATGCAAATCACTAGGTTCAATCTCAGTACCTCAAAAAAAAGAGGATGTGAAACTAAAGAAAATATGTCGGGTCTGCCTCACCATATGACACCTTCTTCTGTATTGGGTCATGGAAGCAATTACCTAATTAGCCATTACCTAATTGAGTTAGGTAATGGCTAATTGTATTAACAATTGCCTAATTAACTGCTTAGGTTAGCCCCTAAGCAGATGTCAGCACCACACTCTCTGACTTCTCAGCCTCCAGAACCACACTCTACCTCTTCCCTTTCAAAATTCCATGGTTGTGGTCTTCATTGATCACAACAGAACCTGGACGCCACACACAGGGGTGCTCAAGAGTAAGTGGGGGACAGTCCTCTGTGTCTGTGGAAGACACTGTGGAAGAGGATGAAGTTCAACGCATTTCCTCTGGGGAAGGGCCAGCAGCCCTGACAGGCTCTTCAGAAGAGTGATGGGGACAGACTGACCACAGCATCCCGGGAAAGCTAGCAGCATTTATGCTATTAATTCCATGCCACCTTTCTATTTTTGTCACTATTTTGCAGATGAGAGAACTAAGGCTCACGGGGCATTATATCCTGCTGGAACTGGAAGGAAGACAGAACAGATCCCGCAGATTGATATCTCCTCATCACTCTTCTGAGCTCAACTCGGAACCTCTCGCACTTGCAGAGGGTGGGAAAGAGCAGAGAGGAGCCCACTGGCATCTTAGGACACGAGTAACCAAGTAAAGGAACAATAGGAGAAGAGAGAAAGTGACAACCTTGCCTGTCTAGAGAGGAAATGCAGGCAAAACCAGCCACATGGCCTGTAGATGGTGTAGACCTTTGGCTTTTTCTGAGTCATTTTAAAATTACTGACACTAACTCAGAGTCTTTATGACATACTAAGTGTTCTTGTAGGAGAATGTAGCACCGAAGCGCCACTGATAATGATGAATAGAAATTCCTGAGCTTTGGTTATTAGGTAGAAGTATGCTGTGAACTCACCAAAATTCACCTGTGAACCTAGAAGAACTGAGCTAGAAGTTTCTGTGAGGAGCACAGCAACTTACATTTTAGATTATTTTTAATTAAATGAATTTGGGGGAGATCCAGGTTTCCACATCTAAGAAGAAAATTTCTGGGGCTTTAAGACAAAGCTGGCTTGGAGGATGGAGTGGGGAGGGCAGGTCGCCATGCAGAATGGTCAGTGTACCTAAGAGCCTTTCGGTGACTTCTGGCTGACGGAGCGGTGCAGGGAGTACGGAGGAAATTCTCCCACTCTGACACTTGCTGGGTTCTTTCCTTCGCACATTGTGCATCCTCGGCAGCTGCTCCAAACTCTTACCACTCACAGTGAAATCTGAGTTATCATTTACCTGAGATCGGGGTGCGGCTGGAGCCTGGACTCTCGCCTTTATATTAGGAAGGTAATTAAGTATCTGACAGGGAAAACTGGAGGCAGTAGGAGAGCCCCTGAAATATGCTTCCCTGTTCCATAACTTTCCCCAAGGCTGGTCTCTCCAGGTGGACAGATGGCATAGCTGGGCTCCTGGCTGAAGTCTGCAAGAACCCTGGTGAGCTGCCTTGGCAGAGTAAAGGGAGCCCAGACAGAACTGAATGCAGCCTTCTCACTTTCTTTACAGAGATTTTTTGCCTTTGCACCATGGAAACCAGGGCAAAGTAGGAACAGCCAGCACTCAGTCGTCACTTCCACCGTGCAGGCCTAAGAGAAGGAAATCAGTGGGACCAAGCTGGGCCTGGGCTCTCAGCGCCACTGAGCAGATCTCCTGGGCAAAGCAAGTTCTCTTAGGTGTAGACCTCTGTGGGGATGCTAAGTAGCTTGGAGAAAGGTTCCCTGATAGTGGAGACCAGCCACCACACACTGATCTGAGCCCACAGAAGGCACACCACCAAGAGTGAACCCTGATGTTCTCTGTGGACGGGGGTGATGATGACATGTCAGTGCAGGTTTACTTCAGTGACAAAAATGCCACTGTGATGGGAGTGCCAATAATGGAGGATGTTGTGCAGTACGATGGGAGACAGTATGGAGAACATCTCTGGTTCGACTTAGCTGCGAATCTAAAAATTAAAGTCTGTTTTTAAAAAATCTTCCAGTGATTGCACAGATGTTCTTTTTATAACTGTTCAACTTCAGTGATATTCCTCCATGTATATCACACACTTAACGTAAGTATCTCACTCTCCCTATCCTTCAAAAATACTTTTCTGAAATGGGAACATCGTGTTCAAATGTATTGGAAATTATTTTATTTATTAATAAATGAATCATTAATGAATGTATTCATAATTGTTCAAAGCAGGGTAGACCATCTCAGGAGGCAGAGACAACCTAAAGCAGGGCTTCATCTGGCCTGTGGAACACCACGACTAATGCTTCTCTTCCCTCTTCTTATCTACACACCGAAGCGGCTCTGCGGTGTTAGGAGGCTCTCGGCCCCTCGCTCAGGCCTCTCGAGCCAGAGCACTTCAACAGCCCAGCACAGAGAGAAGTATTCTACTAAGCCTGTGGTCAGGACTCTCGAGCTGCAAGTCCAGCCCCTGTGTTGACAGAGAAAGAAGCCAAGGTTTGGAGCAATCGCACGGCTCACTGTCACACAGCTATTTTTAGGAAAAACCAGTTCTCCCTCTATGAGAAATTTGCTTTTGCTGCCGTGCCCCTCAAATAAATGCCTGACTGTTCCTTATGTCGAAGTGATGAATTATGAAAGGGGGAAAAGTTCAAGTCACCAACATCAAAAGAGGGAGAGTGACATGTAAATCTAGGACATTTTATAGGACTGAAGTCTTCTGAAGATCTGGTTTCTGAGGGTGAAGAGAACTGAAGAAAGTTTAGACTTTCAAGAAAACATGAGTCTAATCACATCTGAATAAGCACAATCAAGAGCCAGTAGCCAAGGCCCAGGGAAGGCTTGTTGCCCTGTCAGGACAACTCTCCTCAGACAAATGGATCCTGTGGAAGAAATCTGTTGGCAGTCAGGAACCCATCTCTTCAGAATTCTTCATTTCTTCTAACAGATAAAATCCCCGCAGTAGAGTATAAGTCAGTGATGTCATAACCTCAGAACTTCAGCCCATGGTGTATCCAGTGTAGCCCAGGTAGTCAAGGTTTGGTTGAATGAATGCAGATAACTTGTGCCAAACTAATACATGGATGACATATTTTAAGTTTCAATAAATCCTTTTGGGCTGAGATGTTAAGCTAAAAATTCAAGTTAAAATGTAGCAGGAAATTGTTAGAGCCATTTATTCAGTTTCTAAAAAATCATTAGGGACACGAGAGTGGTCATTTGTTCCAACAGCAGCTCAAATGAAAAAGATATGAGAGCTTTGTTTTAAAAAACCAGTAAGAAGCAAAGGTATGAGGTTTTTTAAATAGAAGAGTAGTTTCTAAATCAAGTTTAGATGTCATTACCTTATACTAGTAGGTAGATAAACTGTCCATGGAGTGTTGGAGTTAATAATTAGATGTCTTAGTCACATTCTTGTAGCTGGGAAAAAATACTGAAACAGAATCCACAACTTCAGAGGTTTTTATTAAATAACACACTTGATTTTTATTTATTTGCAAATTTTACCACCCATATGCTGCTCAGTTTTGCTACTCATTTTGCAACAAAATATCAATATACTTGTGATATCAATGGGATATTCATTCAAGATGTACACTGAATAATGAAACATTCCAGAAATCATTATGTGTGTACATTATTTACATATTCTATTTAGATAAATAGAAATGTTTTCTAAGGAAAAAAATAAGAAAATGAGAAATACCAACATGTGGTTTCTAGTCAATAACAGGCCTAGCTCTCAGCAAAGCACATCACATGCGTTTGTGGCTTTGAAATAGGCATTGCTTTGTATGAAGCATTCACTGCTGCCCCATCTATGAACAGCTCTTGCTTTGATTCTACTTTGTGCCACACCAAACTACTTGAAAGTGTTTCAGGACCCCGCAGATAGAGTGGCTGGTATAGGGTCAGGGTCAGTTCAAATAAACCTCTAAAGATAAGAGGGCCCAGCAAGAGGGGCTGCAAAGCTGCCATTTCCTGCTCAGGGCTTCTCCTCAGAACAGGCTGCTTCTCTCAGTCTTGGAGAAAGCTCTGTCTTTAACCAGAGTCAGGGCTGGTAACTGGAGACTGAAGGAAGTGCTCAGGTGGGGGGCGGATTAGCAGGACTGAGCCTGGGGCCCCTGCAGTGGGGGCAGGGCAGCCCCACTTTCAGGCAGCCTGGTGGGGCTGGGTTCATGGTCAGCAGCTTACCTCACTGCTCAGTCAGCATGTGGGCAGATGTACCGGGGTTAACAGTGTCACAAGAAAACTGGGAATTCGGTGATTTTATGTCGTCCTCTTTCCAAGGTAAATGACTTAAGATTCTGAGCACCAGGGCAGTCTGTGTGCCCCTTGATGAATGTCCATTGGACAGGGCTGGCTCACTGGTGACTGCAGTGCTGAGTCACCTCCAAGTGACTCCACGCTCACTTCTCTCAACAGCCTGGGACACGAGTGCCACGTCCCAAGGGCCACACCGGGTTACACAATCAGAGAAGAGGTGGCCATCTCCATGTGAAATGCTGATCCAGTGCTGCTGTCGTCCCTGGTAGGGCTGGCCCTAGGGTGGCACACAGCATGGAGGCATCATGGTTGAGGTCCAGGCAGCACTGTGCGTGGCAGACAGGCTGCCAAGTACATGCTCACCAGTCAAGTACATCAAAGTGGCTAACATGATGTCTTCCTCAAACACCGAATTTTCAGATCTGAGTTATCACTAAAGTATCAATTTTTTTAAAATCCTCAGTCTAATAAGGCATGATGGAGTTTCAATTTGGACTCTCTGCAGTCTGGTGGGATCTAAAGCTACACCTCAAGATTAACTACTCAGAGGCGAGGGACCCAACACTGCACAGACTCTGCCTCAAGGAAGCTCATGAGAAGACATTTCTGTTACAGAACAAAACATAAGAGTGTTAGCTCTGCTCAGTGGTTCCGGCGCCTGTCTTGCAAGCGCAGGGACCCGGGTTCGATTCCCCGGTAACCACATAACAATACTGGGTGTGGAGACCCACACCCAGCAGCAACCAGTACCACATACCACAGTGCCGGGCGTGGTGGCTCACGCCTGTAATCCCAGCACTCGGGAGGCAGAGGCAGGAGGATTGCTGTGATGTGAGTTGGAGGCTGAGCTGAGGGCCAGCCTGAACCACA
>PVIR01032205.1:0-18707 GCA_004026965.1 Petromus typicus
CAGGCCTGTTTCGTGCATTCTGCTCCCTGCACGCGGCACAGGCCCGCCACGTGGCCGAAGCTGGATAACTGTCGGGTATATGAATGAGTGAATGCGGGATAAGAGCAGCTAATCATAGGCACGTGGACTCTCAGAACTCTAATTTCCCCGAAGTTCTGAAAATCCTGACTTCATCGATGAGTGTGTCGACAGAATCGACTTTGGCATTTGATGTATTTAATGTGGGATTCATAATAAAAGTTGGCATTTAGTGCTTTGGGCTGGCCGATCATTTCAGCAAAAGCAAATGACTCATTTCCACCTACTTTATCCTTATGAGTACTTTAAAAAATACCACGGAAAAAATAAAACCAGTGTCTGATACTGATGGGTAGCGGGAAACAGCTGGTATCCAGCCTGCTGGACTCCAGAGCCGCAGTGACCCTGAGCAGAGGTTGGTCAGTTACCCGTGGAAAGAGCCTGTTCCGGTCGATCTCTAAGAGCCGACTGCTACAGTTCCATCTGTTTTCCTTTCCTTCGCGTTTTGATTTTAGCTTCTTTCACCTCATAGTAGTCTTATCAAGCTGGGTGCTGGGAATTACAATAAAAAATTTAACAGTATTTTTAAGCTTCTAGTATTATTACATTTATTTACTCATCTGTATGACAGATGGGACGATGCAATTTCTCATAAAGCTTTTATTTTTTTGTAAAGTCCTTGCCTGAAGTCCATGCTGATATCAGTTCCCAGCATTCACAGCCGTCCTCACAGAGGAACCTGAATTCTGCATATTGGAATTCAGCCCGCAAGGCATCTTGGGAATGGGAACCGACGCTTTCACTCACTGGGAGGTGGAAGTTGCTCAATGGGGCTGAGGTGCCGAGTCTGGAAGGTCGTTTATCAGAGGACTTTCCAGGAATCTCAGTAGAGTTGCAGTAGAACTCTTCTGAAATTATTTCGCTTCCATGTATGGTGTACACTGTGCCAACTTTCTCAATCCTGAGAGCCTGAGGTCTGCTAATTTCGCAGCATGCCGCGTCCATCTCTTCTTCTTCCTTTCTCCTTTCCTTTAATCCTACACTTTGGTGTCTTCTGACTCTAAGTGGTCCCTATTTATTGGCATTAGGCTCAATTCCTCTCATAGCTCCTTTTTCTCCTAGCGTTGCTCGTGTCTTACTCTAGAAAGGAGAGCGCGTGTGTCACCCATTCGCTCAGAAGAGCCCAGAACTGCAGTGTCACCTGTTGTCTTCTCCCGGATGAACCATGAATCTCATTTGCCCCAGGACGTAGGGTTATGGCCGACCAGAAACCATTTCTGCTGACAGCCTGTAGGTGTCCTTGGACCTGTGATTGGCACAGAACTTATTCCTGTATTTTAACTATCTACGTATTGAATTCTCCACTGACTTTTATATTGCTGGAGAACAAGAGCCATTGGTGGTTCACTATGTGTGCATAGAACACTGTCAAGTGTAAATTAAGTGGCTAATATTTTGCATGAATGAATGATGAAAAGGGAAGTATTCTATCTTGTTCAGTATCGGAGACCAAAGACTCAAACTCATGAGTATTTCTTAGATTTCTCTGGATTGCTTTCCAAATTCTGGATATTGCCTTTTTTTTTCTTTTTTCCTTTTTTTTTTTTTTGACAGGGTCTTTCTTTGTAGTTCAGGCCAACTCCAAACTCACTGTGTAACCCAAGCTAGCCTCAAACTCACAGAAATCCTCCTGCCTCTACCTCCTGAGTGCTGGGATTAGAGGTGTGAGCCACCATGCCAGGCATTGTGACATGTGGTACTAGGGACTGAAATCAGGACCTTGCGCTTGCCAAGCAGACACCAGAACCACTGAGCTAAATCCCCAGCCCTTAAATTTGTATAATAAAGAAACTTTAAATGAAATTTGACTACTTGGGACTGTTTGAGATACTAAAAGTAAGCTTTTTATGATTAAAAGTGTTTTTGTTTTTCTGTGAGTGATCATAAAAACCATAGGATCTTCTTAGATTTCATTGATGGGGTACAAAGAATCAGGCTCAGAGCTTGGCCAGTGAGGAAAAGAATCATGTTTTTGTGACATTCTTTGGGGCATTATCCCAACTCAGAGACATGATGTCTCCCTCTGTTTGTTTTTCTACATCACAGAATTTCCAACTTTGGCTCATGTTAAAGGACCAAAAGGGGCTGGGGAGTTAGCTCAGTGGTTCTGGCGCCTGTCTTGCAAGTGCAAGGACCCAGGTTCGATTCCCTGGCAACCACATACAATACTGGGCGTGCAGACTCACGCCCAGCAGCAACCAGTACCACATACCACAGTGCCGGGCGTGGTGGCTCACGCCTGTAATCCCAGCACTCAGGAGGCAGAGGCAGGAGGATTGCTGTGATGTGAGTTTGAGGCTGAGCTCAGGGCCAGCCTGCACTACAAAGCGAGACCCTGTCTCAAAAACAAAAAACAAAAACAAAATAGGACCAGAAGAACTCAGAGCACCGAAGACAGGTTCATTGATGGGAATAGAGTGGAGACCGTGTTTCCACCAAGTGTCTGAGTCTTTGCACTTCCAAAGTTTGAGAACCAGGGTACAGTAGAGTTCTAGTCATTGTGCACAACTAAGACTTCATACCTGTGTGGTGTGATAATTTCTTTTCCAGCTGTGTTTATTACATCTTCCCTCCTTCTTCCTTGTTCCCATATACCAAATTCCCTTGAGTACAGTTTCTGGGCTTCTGGACTCCAGAATGTTTTTTATTGGTCAATTTGTGTGCCCCTTTGTCAACCATTGTCATAATCTCATCAGTCCCATTTCTAAGTATTTTAGAGTTGTTTTTAGATTTTAAAAATTCCTCATAATATGATCCATAGGTGAAGTCTATTTTCATGTGGTAATATCCATTTTACATTTTTTTCCTTTCAAAATAGATATTTCAAAAGGAATAAAACTGATTTTGAAATCAGATACTTACAAAAGGGTATAATATAGAAGAAATAAAATGTCTTAGAATTAATATGTTAGGGATTTTACCTGTGGAGTCGGTGGGTTTTAAATTAAGGCAGCACAAGAGTTGAATTCTAAGTCATTATTCACTAAGGATATTGCTGATCCCTATTTCTCCAGTTATAAAATGGGCCTGCTGCAGTTTATGCCTCAAAGTGAATTTTTGGCAATAAAAATGACAGACTTAATATCTTCTAATTAAGTGATATTATTTGCCATTTGCCTATGCTTGAGATTTTAATCTGTTCTAGATAGTCAAGATTCAACACATTAAAACATTTACCTGTCCTTAGTGGTACATTCAAAGACATTTCCTATATATTGACTTGCTTGGAAAAAGATTCTCACTATGACAGGAAAATTCCCATAATCTGATGATGCTGCTGTACAGATCCAGCATCTCTTAAGGGGAGGCCACCTGTGCTGGAGAGTGGTTCATAAAGTGTGACTTCAAGTCCTGCGTGGAAACATGTCTCTTAGCCTACTCTATGTGCTAGGACAGCTTTAAAAATCCACAGATATTTTGGGGCTTAATCAGCACCAACTCTGAGCTACAACAAATTGCTTAGAACTTTGAAAATCATTGAGTCTACAGGGGCCAGGTGATAAGTAGGATTCTTACACAAAATCTCACACTGTGAACTCATTCACTGGATTTTTCTAATTTCTTTAGTGCACTGTTGAGATATATGTCATCAATTACTAACTGAGTCCTCAGACCAGCGTATTGACTGTATTAAAAAGGTCACTAGATAGGATGAAACCAAATGCAAATTCCTGAAATTCCCACCTGGCCGAGTGTATCACCCTTACAATTCCCATCTACAAAGTGAATTCCATTCTGTCTTTGTCAGCTCACTCAGTCTAAGTCCAGCCTCAGATAGAAAAATCTATCTGGAGAAGCACAGGTCTTGTTTCAGTACCACTGACACTGGAGGCTGAAGACAGAGGAATGGGTTTCTGCTCTTCTATGCTTCTCTAGCAGAAAATGGTTCTGTTAAACATATGAAAAGAAGTTCTCCAGGCAAATAAAGTCTCCTATTCCAACCAGCCAAAGAAATGCAAGTGCCCTTAGCCCCAAATCACTAAGCTAGGTAGAAGATTGTGTTCATTAACTCCAAATCTTTCTGTTCTACAAGACTGCCACCCTTTCCAACTAAAAGATCTATAGTAGATGTTGTGTGTGATTTAGTAAATAATGATTATATCTTGGATTTGTATTATCTAAAAACAAATTCTAAAGCACTTTAACACACGTTTATACCTTGAAAATAGAGCAATTCAAAGCAAGTTTATTATTTTACTCTTAACAAGTGATCAAACTAGGATAAAATAAATTACATGATTTCTTCATGGCCAAGCATGATTTGTATTTTTGGTTTCAACCTGGAAACCCACAACATTCATTTCCTGTGCCTTGGGGGGGGGGGGAAGGAGTTGGCTACAACTCAAATACATTGATAATGAATGAAATGTTTTCCTCTCAGAAACTTTGTGATGCAGGAATTATTAATAGGCAAACTGAGATTCACAGAAGAATGGATGTGATTAAGCTGGGCTATGGGGGATTAGAGCTGAATTCAGTTGTCACAGAGTCAAGCTTTAAGGAGAGCCTCTCTTAAGGGAAAAGGTACTGTACAAACTTCTTGTCATGCTCTCACTGTAATAATCCAGCAACATCTGTGGAAACGAAACCAGCATTAGAGGCCTTTGCTAAATGGATTATATGTTTCCTAGCAGACACCTGTTCAGAGCACTTAGGTATTAAGTAACTCGGGACCCAGAACACATCCATGTCCGCTGATTGAGCCTGGATATTGAATTTAAATGTCAGGAAACAGTGGCAATCTTAGGAGAAAAGCATAATGAAATAATATTGCATGTTTATATTAGTCCTCCTGACACCCATGATTTAAAAGAGGGAGGATTTATTTGCTTCAAGATTTCAGAAGGTCAGTAAGCTGGCTTTCGAGCAGAAGCTTCATGGGAGTGGACAAAAGGGCTCATTTTGTGGGAGTTGAGAAGCAAGAGGAAGCAAGGCGACCCCTTCAAAGCCACGCCCCGAGAAACCTTTCCTCCAGCTGGGCCCCGCCCCCTACCAACGCGTTCACTGGCTCATCAATGAAGAGTCCAGCACCCCATGATCCACTTAACCCTCTCTATGAGTCTGGCTACAGTCAAGTTTAAAATTAAACTTAAGCATCACATTATTTAACCTTAAGATTTTTAAATTCAAGTTTATCCAAAGCAAAAGTATTGGTACAGAACAGCACCATTTATGAAGTGCTTTTTTGGGGGGTTTTATTTGTGAGACAGGGTTTCACTTTTGTAGTTCAAGTTGGCCTTGAGTTCAGCCTCAAACTCACAGAAATCCTCTTGCCCTTACCTCCTAAGTGCTGGGATTACAAGCATGAGCCACCACGCCTGGCACTGTGGTATGTGGTACTGATTGCTGGTGGGCGTGAGTCTCCACATCCAGCATTGTTGTTATGTGGTTACCGGAATCGAACCTGCGCCCTTGCACTTGCAAGCAGGCACCAGAACCACTGAGCTAAATCCTGGGCCCTGAAGTGCTTTTGTAATACAATTGCCTTGTAAAGAATTGGCTGCTGTAAGAACAATGGAATGCTACTGTCCTAGCACCTCAGATCACAGAGTCAGAGGAGTCTCCTGACTCTGCCACACTGCACAGCACTATGATGCAAGGCCTGCCTGGTCAGCACTTGTCACTAGAAGTTAGATGCCTTCATGGCTAGTCTAGTTAGCCTCATCTTGTATCAGCAGCTGGAGGAGAATCTAGCATTAAATGTTCTTTTAAATTGATTTCTCTTGTAGAAATACAGTTTTGAAAAACAAATGACGTTGTTCAAGAAAAAACAGAGAAAATGAACCTGGCCCACGCTCCAGCATTATTGTGGCATTTAAAGAAGTTGGGATCTTTTGAATAGATAGTATGTTTTATGAGAAAACCCAGCCTGCATGACAGAATGTGTAACTCATCAGTTTCATGAGTACTTAGCGGGCAATAGCATGAGTTTTTCAATGTGTCTATGGAGAGGTGCACAAGGAGAGCTCGGAGCTGAGGTGGGCAGATGTAGCTCTTCTTCTCTTTTTCAAGGTGAGAGGGAGGGAAAGAGATAAAGCAGGATATCTCAGAAGGAATCTAAAACAGGTGGAATTTCCCCATTGTACCAGCCTTTCTGGAAATCCTAGTGGCCATTATATGAGCTTGTGGGAAAATATCTGCAGAAAATGAAGTGTAAGAATTGAGAACATTAACAAGAAGTTAGCAATGCACATGTTCTCCATGTAGGTAGTGTATTTTTAATTTAGTGTACAGACACAAAACACATTTTGCAGTAGGCATTTGCATGCGACTAAACATAATAAAAATTGCCAAAGGAAGTCAAAACAGTCCTTAGTCTTGGAAAGTCCTTCTTGATCATCAAATCTCACTCATGGTTTCATAAACAGAAAAGATACATAGAAGGAAATCTCTCAAAGCAGAAAAATGTCTAGAAATGCCTATTTTAAGGCTGTTGAGGGTAATGTATCCCAAGTTTTAAGAGTTGTGAAATAGTGTAAGAAAGCAAGTATTCTTCTATCAGCAGAAATGCTGATTAAGAGGGTGGAGGGAAATCCAGAAGTTTTAAGTCATGGCAAGCCTCCAGGAGATGGCAAAGCACAGAATCTTAATTAATTTATATTGATCCCTAGATTTGCAAAACGCAGTATTCCCTTTCTGTTCAGTAGAAGCTAAGCTCTCAAAACACACAAAGCAACTCTAAAGATTGTATTTTAAGAGGGAGGGGAAGAATTGATTGATTGTGAGGGCTGACAGAGGAGGACTTTCCTTTGAAAGAGAAACCTCTAGGGACAAGGAGGTACCGCTTTCTGTTTTACTGTCCTAGTGGGTTGTTTTCTTGGTTAGTGTTTTTTCACAGACAATTGTCGCTCGATCCTAGCCCTAGTGGTTGATAGCTGAGGTCTCAGTGAGGTTCTTTTTTCAGTTATGAGCATTGGTGTGCACAAAACTAGATACCATTCAGAGTTTTTGGTACTCTATCACAGATCTACCTGAAAAGGTATATTTTCATGTGCCATTTTAATAAAATGTATGATATAGTGTTGGCAACACTTCTCTATCTCAACTTCCAAGGCCAATCTATTTCTACTACAGATTTTCCAAGGAAAACATGTTGACTATTATTTAATGATTTGCTTGTAGCTTACAAAAGAAAAGTTCTGCTTCTTAGATCATTGAAAACAACAACTAAATAAAATTACCTTGTAGCTCTCTGGAAACCAGCCATCAAAGAAGAGTCACTAAGGTAGGGTGGCCTATGGACTCAACTTTATTGACTGAATTAGAGCATTACTGACTAAAAAAAATCAGGCAAACCTTAGCATAATATAATTATTTTTTCATGGAGTAGAAAACAAAACAATATTTTAAGGATTATTAATATATCCATCATGGAAATGTCTCTCAAAGGAAATTTAAAGGAGTAAAATTTCATAGTAGTGAAATTTAAAATGTTATAATGAAGTATAACAAGGCACAATGTGATGTGCTGTAGGAAAATGGGACATGTATTCAAAAAAGGAATGTAACAAAGCTGGCTAGTTCTAGACAATCAGGATTATTGAGAATAAACTCGTACGTCCCTAGAGAGAGGTGGAGAGTGTTCTCTGAATACGAAAACCCACGGGGGCAAGTGGATTTAATTGATTTCAAGCAGAAAAGGGTCAATAATGGTCTGGTCATGTTCAGCCTGACATCTTTCCTTTAAGAGCTTGGACATCCCCAGGGGTCTCACACAGAAGGGACTCTGGTCCCTGTCCATTAATTACAAACACATCTTTAATAATTTCCCTTGATTGTACTATCCACCCTATCATATCCCACTCTGTGTCCTACTGATGGACTTCATTATTTACTCCCCTCTATTACCTGTGCTTCATACGTCCGAGTGGACATTGCAGGTCTACTGCCATGCCCGGTCCCTCTCTGATCCAGTCCTTGAAGCCTTGTGTCATGTCACATCTCCAGCAACTCCCTGCCACCCCTCAGCCCAATTTGCTTTCACCTTGTGACTAAGGTGTATGTGTGAGTAAGTTCAACCTATTAACTTTAAACATTAATAGAAGAAGCCATTCAGAATTAGCAAAATCAATTAGCTTAGTAGTAGAGTTTCTCCTGGTGTATTTTACACCATCTCAGTTCCATCAGTAATTCTCCACATACATTGCACACAACACATAAGTTTAAAATCCACCTCACCTAGCAAAATGTTTAGGAAAACTTCAGATATCACTTATACTGCTCGAGGAATTACATGTTGACCTTTGTTGTATATGATACAAGGGGAGCTTGCTGAAAGTTATAATGGGTTCTCTTCCTTTGTTAGACATTCTTTGCCATGGAAGATTTAAAGTATTTTGACAATATGAAGAGAACCACTTCAGGATGGGTGAGATAGGGTGCCTCTTTTACAAGTCAGCATAGTACTGAAGTGCAAAAATATACTCAGTCCCCAAAACAGTCCATAAAACACAATTTTCTTCTTGGATTTAGCAGTACTTAGGATTATAATAATATGTGTGTTATGCAGCTCTGCTATCTACAGTTGAAGAAGAAAATGAAAACACAAAGAAGTTTAGAGAGTTGAATGAGAATGGCTACATCATGAAAGGTAGGAGAATGGTCTCTGTCAGCTTCCCCTGTGAATACTCCACCCTGTGGAGAGATGATCTGGGGACAGAATTCCCTCTTGTCTTCTCTTGTGTTATCATCTTCTAACACGGCTGTGACCAGCACTTGAGAAATGCTGAGGAGCTGGAAATGTGTGAAGGTTCTAGATCAGATCTGGCCACGCTAACTTGATAATACATGTTTCAGAGAGGAAATGATGACATTCAACCTCTGCCTGGGGTTAAGGGAAGTTGGACTTCTGAAGTAATAGATGTAAATATGAGGGTATGTATAGAACACCTTTAATACATATATCTAAGTTTTTAAAATTCTGGGAAGACTATCAAATTGTATAGGTAATCCAAAGAAAGCATAACAGAATATTTCCTTTTTATTACCATTTTTACTTATTTTTCCCTCAACCTATAAATACTAAAAGCATTTTCCTGGCTTTGAGTTTTATGAAATTAAAGGTCCTAAATGTTTCAGTGTAAATGAACCGATGATGGATTCCTGGATTTGCTGTATTTAACTGCTCAGAATTCTAGTATGGATTCTGGTAATATAAAATATAAAGTTTCAAATTAACTTCAAAAGCTACTATTTTGTGTACCAGATGTTTAAAGGACAGTGGGTCTTATGCATAGATGTAGATTCATTACATTTATCCTATTTCCAGAATTCTGAAAATAATGACCATTTTGGCAAAAATGTCACTTGACTTGTAAGTTTGACTACTTAGATAAAACATTTTTAGGCAAGATAAGGGATACAAATGTTGCCTTAAAAATAGGGAATTGAGAATAGTTAAGAGAGACCTTCTTACCTACTTAGGCAAGTACTGCCTGAGCAGGAATTTCACTCTGGCAGTTCACAGTAAGACTTCATCAGCATAAATAAAAGAAAGTGTCAAACAAAGAATGGCTTAAGCCATGTCTGTCTACTTTTTAAGCAAGACCACGAACTCATAGCTCAGCAGAATAAAGCCTCATAATAAATTTCGTCCTGAAAAGTGTTTGCAATGACTAGTGACTGGACTCAGGATGCTGCAGACACCAACTGAGAGGTTACTGCTGAGCACACGTCACTGTCATGCTGTTCAGATAGAAATGGAGATGCGTTCCGGAGCCCCCAACTTAATTTACCACCTTGTGTTATTGCACGAACCAGATTCTTCTATGACTCTCAATTCCAGTCCTGAAAATACTAAGTGACAGAGACAAATCTGGAGATAGATCTTAACGTACACAGTATTCCACCCTACTCCTCCGTGTTGCTTTTTCATTTCTGCATCTCTAGTATCATTAACACTGGAATCGTCTCCAAATTGGCATTTCAGTGGTGATGGTGGCAGAGGTGCACTAGGAATTGGGAAAGACATATTCAAGATCTAGAGAACTACCAAGGATCATTGAAGAAGTGACAGTGTTGTAAGACAGTCATGCAGAGCAAGCCATCAGCATAGTTTCTGCCTTCACACAGGAGACAGTGACACAGGTTCTAGTAGGTCTAAGTGGACACTAAGGAATCAGTTGATATAATGACAATGATGCTCTGTAACATTTACCTCTTTGTGCTATAAACTCACAATTATTGTCATGTTCTATCCATTTTAACCACTCAGTAGCAGTTCTATTATTGATCTTTTTAGAACCACAAGTTTTTGGAGGGGGAAGCCCATTCCAACTCCTACTTTATCCCCACTTTCCACAAGAAAGAGACCATGGCTGGGAGAGGTACAGCAACTAGTCTTGGGTTGCACATTCCTTTCTGTTGACCCTCAACTCCTACACCTTAACCAGTGCACTTCACTGCCTCTTGTATACCACACTGGAAAGAAAAAGGAGACAAGAAAGAGGTTGGACCTAGGATGTAACTCGGTGGCACCGCGTCTTTCTAGCAAGTTCAAGATCCTCAGTTGGAGCCTCGATAGCAGAGAGAAAGAAGAAGAGAAAGAAAGAAATAGAAAGAAAGAGGCTATATGTGAGGATGACAAGGGGAATCAGTGATTGGAGTCTGTATGGAGAACAATAGAAAGCTTAACAGACACTGAGTAATCAGTCTTGAAGCACAGGAACTGGAGGTCAGAGGGGAGATGTTTATGATGACAAAAGGAAAGAGTGAGTGACACAGAGGGAGGATGGTGAGGAGATGACGCGCATGCTCTTTCTGACGGGTGAAGTTGCCTGAATGCTGTTCACAGAAGAAGTGGGAAAGTTAAAACTTCAGAGCAAGAGGAAAAAGTATGAGCCAATATAATACTCGCTGTAATTATGTTAAATATGTGAACTGAGCTTAGTGGCTGTGACAGAGTCCTCTCTTTCTTCTGACCGATCTGATTCTTGTTTTCTTCTCTCTTTGGATATACACAAGACAACCCTATATAATAGACATTTCTTCTGAAAGATAAACAACCTGAGGGAGATGGACTGTGTATCACATTTACCTCAGCGCAGTGGAGTGGATTTGAGGAAAACAATACGTGGTCTTGGTTGCACTAACTCTAAATTAGTACGTGGTTCTAAAAGATTCATGCAGAAATCTGTGATTGAAATGTCTCACAACACAAGGACAGGAACAGAAGATGACAGCAGAGTGGCTGTCACTTGTGCTCCCAGCACATGTGCTGGTTTGACCATGTTATAAAGTTAAAAAAAAAAAAAAAAGACATTGAGTCGAACATTCATACACACTGCTGTTTCTGACTACAGTTTGCTTTTACACATTTAAAAAGTGAAGTGATGTGAATTTATGTTATTTTCTTTCTTCTTGAAGTTTAAGGGTTGGCTGTGGCCTGAATGAGATGGAACATTCGCAGGGGTGACTCTGCAGTGAGATTCCTGGAATTAGTATCTTTGGCCCAGCAAATGCAATAGGTTGTGTGAGCAGGACATTGTATATCGGACATGGGCATTGTGTATTGCTCTCTACAGGAGTTAAGACGTAATTAGATCTGCATGTTGCTGAGTGAGGGTTCCCAAACTTCACGGCACATCAAAATCACCTGGAGGGTATGCCATGCGTGTTAGAGCTCACCTTCCAGGTGTGGGAATTTGCATTTGTAACCAGTTCTCAGGTGATGCTGCCGGGCTGAGCATCACATTTTAAGAAACAGTGCCCTTGCATGGGTTTCCCAAGCACCTGTATCGTTTCAGCCTGGGATAGATACTCCATTATGACGGTGAAGTTCTACCTGGTAGGAAGGCAGGGTGTTGCTGCTTCATATATGTTGATCAAATTGTACGAGATGAAGGCTTCGGTTACTTCTGTCATCATAGTAACCTAAGGTTGTCAGCTGAGAGTAAGGAGAGCAAGTGAGATAGTGGATGTTTGAAAATGGAGAAATGGCTATGAAATGACCACCACAGAAGAGGGGAGAATCCACGGAGCCAAAATTTGGTAAATCTCCTGGACATCTCTAAAGACTCAGGCTTAGTGGTTGAAAGTGACACTGATCTAGCCAAGTGTCTCTTCTGTGCACTCATGGAATGTGCAGAGATTTCACCTTATTAGTGTTGAGTTTCTGTCAGGCAAATGAAGCAGAGGAGGGCTCTCAAAAGAGTTAATATCCCACACAAGGAAATGACAGTAATGATGGGCCATAGCGAAACTGAGAAGGGAGGAAGGTGGCTCTCCCACTGGTGGTGAATGGAGGGTAGGTGTGCTGCAGCAGGCTGTCTGTAACACTGAAAACTCTAGAAGGTTCTCCATCACTGTTTGGTGGTAGTGTCAGTAGGAAATCCTTTCGCTCCATAAAATGGCGGATCTCAGACTGGCTAATGCGCGCGTGTTTAATTTTATCACTTGTCAAGAAGTCTGCAGATAGGCAAATCAGGGCTGCTGTAGTTGCTCACTGTTGCCATGGAGGACCTACGTTTTCCTTTCTGTCTTTCTCCTTCTCTCATTTCATACAGTAATAGATGTAGTTTGTTTACATATTTCTTTTATTTTTCGGACTTAAGGTCCTGTCTTCACTGGAGTGATTAAACTAATTTCCTCCTTTCCAGGAATATGCTTATAAAGCTTTGATTTAATAAATTGCCACCCTCATAAAAGAAACTGTGTATTTTGTTTTTATTTCCCCCTATTTTCTGGAAAAGATTGTGTAAGATGGGTATAATTTTTTCCTTAAGTGACTGAAAGAATTCTCTACTAAATTCTGGAATTTTCTTGCTATAAAGTTTCTTAAGGATTCATGATTGGAAATAGAAACCTATCCCGATTTGGGGTGTTTTGAGTTAGTTTTTTTTTTTTTTTTTTTCATTAATTTTCTTAAATGGTGATTTTGAGAGCCGGGATTTAGCTTAGTGGTTCTGGCGCCATCTTGCAAGTGCAAAGGCCCAGGTTCAATCCCCAGTAACCACGTACCATACTGGGCGTGGAGACTCACCCCAGCAGCAACCAGTACCACATACCACAGTGCCGGGTGTGGTGGCTGACGCCTGTCATCCCAGCACTTGGGATTGGGAGGCAGAGACAGGAGGATTGCTGTGATGTGAGTTAGAGGCTGAGCTCAGGGCCAGCCTGAACTACAAAGTAAGACCCTGCCTCAAAAAAAAAAAAAAGTGATTTTGAAAAGAGAATGCATTTATTTGTGACCAATTGTATTCTCTATTCTAGTATCATGTAGTCTCTGTGCAGCATCAGTGTAGGCTGGGATAGGTTAAGAAATGGAGGTTTTCTTATGGATCTTGGGCCACACCTGCCCAACCAGGTGGGTTCAGCTCCCCAGTTGACGAAATCTGAGGTTCTGGTGCACACCTGAAATCCCAGCTCTCAAGGGCTCAGCTAAGGGCATCGCCACGAGTTTGAGGTCAGCTTGAACTATACACTTGAACTATGGAGGTCCAGTGTTCAAAATCCAAACAACACACACATCCTCCAGATGATGGGATGCATACTAGTGTGTTTACTTGTTTGTTTCTTTAAATGTTCACCTCTTAGAAGAATATCCTATAATATTTTGGAGAACTTTTCTAAAGACAGATACATTCTAAAGTCAACAGACTTTCATAGTGAGAAATGATACAATCTCCTCTTTTTGTTAGTTATTTTGTTAGTGGAAATGTTTTAAATCTAAGAATTTAGTGTAGGTAAATGTGTGCGATTAAGGTATAAATAGAGCTAGCAGTTATTCCTGTGCTTATACCTTATCAAACCATTGAAAAATAAGATTGCCATTCATTTTATATTGGTGATGATTATGCTAAACATCAGAAAGCATAAGTTTGCTGTGTTAAAGCAAATATGTATCTTCATACTTGGAATCTATGGTTTCTTTTATGCTTTAGTTAGAAAATATACATTGGCTATGTGCTTGGATTTTAAAAATCACTTATTTTTATTCTATTTTATTCTCATATATATCATGTAACTTTATAGTTCATATGAGGGAGTCACTTCAAGATTAAAAAAGAAAACAGAATTTGAAATTCATATTTATGTTCTTAATGTATTCATGTCCCAACCAAAGAGAAAAGAAAAGGGTCCCAAGTTGATTTAATGACAGAAAGGTGCACCATGATGTGGGCTGCATGTCACATACTTCCTGTGAGCTGTGCCATCTTTGTCTGAGAATGTGGGAATAAGGACACACGTTTTTATTGCACACTCTAATTACACAACAGCACACTATAAGTAGAAGCACTATATGCGACTCAGTGTCAACATCATTTTTTAAATTAATTTTTATCTTTATTGGTACATTATGACTACACATCATAATCACATTCAACATTGAGAATTTGTACCAGAATATGATATGACTTGATTCTCATTTTTCCCCTTTTCCCCTGCCCTATAATCCCCCACCCCCTATATACAGTCTTTGTTTTCTTTTCTCTTTATTATTACTGCATTCATTTTCCCCTCATCATTTACCATTACACTCTCTTTCCTTTCAAATATTTTCTACTACAAAATATCAACTATACATACTACAACTCATTTACAACTTCATTTTCTCATACCTGAGAAAAGATATGATATTTACACATCTGTGACCTGTTTATTCATTTGAGTATGAGTGATTCAATCTTATTGTTTTTAATGGCAGAGTAATCTCCATTCTATAAAAAAACCACATCTTCTTTGTCCAGTCTCCAGTTGATGGACACTTGGGTTGTTTCCAAGATTTAGCAACCACAGACTGAGCTGCTATAAACATGGGTGCACATATGTCGCTGTAAAATGAATCTTTTAATTCCTTTGTGTACAAACCTAGTAGAGTGATGGCCAGGTCAAATGGGACCTCCAATCCTAGTTTTCTGAGGAATCTCCACAGAGGTAGTACGAGTCTACATTCCCACCAGGAGTGGAGAAGGGTTCCCTTTTCTCCACAGCCTTGCTAACATTTGTTGTTGGCTAATTCTAAAATAGCAGCCATTCTTTGTGGACTGAGATGTTTTCAGCTGCATCTCTTGAAAGACCAAAGATGTTGAGCATTTCTTCATATACTTTTTAGCTTCTCTTACTTCTTCCTCTGAAAAGTGTCTATTCATTTCAGATGCCCATTTTTGAATTGGGTCCTTCAATTAGGGTGGAGTGATTTTTTTAACTCTTTATATATTCTAGATAGTAGCCCTTTGTCTGAGGAACAGCTGGTAAATATATTTTCCCACATTGTTGGCTGGCTTTTTGCTCTGTTGGTGGTTTCCTTTGCTGTGCAGAAGCTTTTTAATAGAATGAGGTCACATTTGCTGATTTCTTCTGCCAATTCCTGTGCTATAGAGGTTTCATTCAAGAAGTCTTTCCCTAAGCCAGTGTCTTCAAGAGTTTTACATAACCTGTTTTGCAGTAGGTTCAGAGTGTCTGTTTTAATATTTAGGTCTCTTATCCACCTTTTTTAGCTTGGTACAGAGTGAAAGAGCTAGATCTAGCTTTAGTCTTTGGCAGGTTAAAGACCAGTTTTCGAGCACCATTTGTCAAAGAGATTGTCTTTCCTCCATTGAGGATTTTTGGTTCCTTTGTCAAAGATGAGGTGGCTCAGTGTATCTGGAGTAGTTTCTAGATCTTCTAATCTACTCCATTGATCCTCGGGTCTGTTACTTTGCCAGTACCATGCAGTTTTTATCACAGTGGCTTTATAGTATAGTTTGAGTTTCAGAGTTGTAATACTCCCCACCATGTCCTGTTGCTTAGAATTGTTTTGGCTATTCTAGGTCTTTTGTGGTTCCAGATGAAAGTTTGGATTTTTTTCTCCAAATCTGTGAAATATGCTGTTGGGATTTCAATTTTGGGATTGCATTGAATCCGTATAGTAGTTTTGGGAGTATAGCCATTTTGACGATATTGGTTCTTCCTACCCAGGAGCAAGGTATGTCTTTCCACTTTTTGATATCTTCTTCTATCTCCTTTTTCAGAGTGCTGTAGTTTTCAGAGTAGAGGTCTTTCACCTCCTTTGTTAGATTGATTCCTAGATATTTTATTTTTGGGGGTGCTATTGTGAAAGGGACTGACTCACCAATTTCTATCTCAGTGGGTCTACTGTTTGTGTATACAAAAGCTATGGATTTTTGAACGTTGACCTTGTATCCAGCTACGTGACTAAATTTGGCAATTGGGTCTAGTAGTTTTTTAGTTGAGTTTTTAGGATCCTCTAGACAAATAATGACAATTTAACTTCTTCTTTTCCAATCTTTATTCCTTTTATTTCTTTCTCTTGCCTAATTGCTGTGGGTAATATTTCCAGAACTATATTGAACAGAAGTGGTGAGAGAGGACATCCTTGTCTTGTTCCTGATCTTAGTGTGAAAGGTTTCAATTTTTAACCATTTAGTATGATGCTTGCTGATGGTTTCTCATAGATAGTTTTTATTAGTTTGGGATAGAGACCATCTATTCCAATCTTCTGTAAGGTTTTGAAGATAAATGGGTGTTGTATTTTGTCAAATGTTTTTTCTACATCAATTGAGATGACCATAAGGTTTTTGTCCTTGAGTCTGTTAATATAGTGTATCACATTTATTGATTTATGTATGTTGAACCATCCTTGCATCCCTGGGATGAATCCAACTTGGTCAGGGTGTATAATCTTTTTGATAATTCTCTGTATTCTATTTGCCAGGATCTTATTCAGGATTTTTGCATCAATATTCATTAGAGATATTGGCCTGGAGTTCTCTTTTTTGGTTGGGTCTTTCTCTGCTTTTGGAATCAGAGTAATGGTTGCTTCCAGGAATGAGTTTGGGAGTACTGCTTCCTTTTCAATTTCATTGAAGAGTTTCAGAAGTAGAGGCACTAACTCTTCTTTAAAAGTTTTATAGAATTCAGCAGTAAAACCGTCAGGTCCAGGGCTTTTCTTTGTTGGCAAATTTTTAATTACATTTTCAATTTCACAGATTGATATTGGGGTATTTAACATTTCTATATCTTCTTTATTCAGCTTAGGAAGTTCATATGTGTCTAGAAATCTATCCATTTCTTCTACATTTTCCATTTTATTAAAGTATACATTTTCAAAATAGGTGTTTATTATCCTCTGGATTTCCTCTGGGTCAGTAGTAATTTCTCCGTTCTCATTCCTAATAGCATAGATATGAGCCTTTTCCTTCGTTTGTTTAATAAGGTTGGCTAAGGGTCTATCAATTTTGTTTATCCTTTCAAAGAACCAAATCCTCAATTCATTGATTTTTTTGTATTGTCTTCTTAGTTTCTGTTGCATTAATTTCTGCCCTGATCCTTATAATTTTTTGCCTAGTGCGAGCTTTGGGTTTGTCTTGCTCCTCTCTTTCAGTAGTTCGAGGTTCAGCATTAAATTGTTTATTTGAGCTTGTTCCATTTTCTGGATGTAGGCCTTCACTGCTATGAATTTTCCTCATAGAACCGCTTTCATTGTGTCCCATAAATTTTTATATGTTGTATGGGGGTTATCGTTTAGTTGTAAGAACTGTTCAGTTTCTTCTATAATTTCTTCTGTAACCCATTGGTTGATCAACAGAGTGGTATTCAGTTTCCATGTGTTTGTGAGGAGCCTGGATTTTCTTTTGCTATTCAGCTCCAATTTCAGGGCACTATGGTCTGACAGAATACAAAGGATAACTTCAATCCCTTTGAACTTACTTAATTCAAGTAAATGTTCTATGATCCAGCACATGGTCTATTTTGGAGAATGATCCATGAACAGCTGAGAAGAATGTAAATTCTGACTTTGTTGGATGAAATACTGTGTGGACATCTATTAAGTCCATTTGCATAAGAGTTTTGTTTAACTCAAGTATTTCCTTATTGACTTTTTGTCCAGTCGATCTGTCTCCTTGTGACAGTGGTGTATTGAGGTCCCCTACTATTATTGTATTAGAGTTTATCTGGTTTTTCATATCCATTAATATTTGTTTTATATAGTTGGGTGAATTAGAATTCTGTGCATAAATATTTAAGATTGTTATTTCTTTCTCTTGGATTTTTCCCTATACTAAAAGATAGTACCCATCTTTATCTCTCTTTATCAGTTTTTGCTTGAAGTCTATTCTGTCTGCAAATAAGGTTGCCACTCTGAATTAGGTGTGTTTCTTGTATGCAGCAGATTGTAGGATCTTGCTTCTTGATCCATTCTACCAGTCTGTTATCTATTAATTGCCATATTGAATCCATTGATAATGGTTATGACTGATATAGGCAAATTTAGTGCTGCCATATTTTCCTGTTCTTGGCTGTGTCATTCTACTTTTGCCCTTTTCCCATCAGTTTCTTGTTTGGCCCCATGGGTTGACTCGGTTAGGTCTCATGGATTTGTAAGTTTCCTTATTTTTCTCCAAGATATTCTTTAGCATGTTTTGGAGCACAGGTTTCATATTTATGAAGTTTTTCAGGTGTTCTTTGTCATGGAAGTACCTTATTTCCCCATCAACTTTAAAGGATAGTTTTGCAGGATACATCAGTCTGGGTTAGAAGTTGTTTTCCTTAGGGCTTGAAACACTTCACTCCAGGCTCTTCTTGCACTGAATGTTTGAGTTGAAAAGTCTGCTGTGAGCCTGACAGGCTTTCGTTGGTGTGTAATTGTCTTCTTTTCTCTGGCTGCTTTCAGTGTTTCTTTTCTTTTC
>PVIR01032206.1:0-18998 GCA_004026965.1 Petromus typicus
AGGGCCAGCCTGAACCACAAGGCGAGACCCTGTCTCAAAAAAACCTAAAAAAAAAAACTTTTACAGCTCCCTATAGGTCACAGAATTAAGCCCCCAAGCCAACACACTCAGCCTCAGAAAAGTCAAACTCTATACCATGGTGCGGGAGTCCTTGCCCGATCTGACGCCCACCAAGCACTCCAGTCGAACCTTGGTCCTAAGAAAATGACTACTCCCATTTCCCCAGGGCCCAGGCTCTCCTCCTCTGCCCAATGCCCACACCATTCCTGGTGTTTGACACCATTTCCAGGTATAGTGCAGCACTTTGATTCCTGCCAGGCAAACTTGTCCTTTGAAACCCTCCACAGTCTCTTTAAGGTAGAGCCTTCCCGGTTCCTGACTCTGAGCAACTACCATGGGTGGTGCCCACTACTGCAGAAAAACCAGCTTGTGCTCTAATTGGTGGTCTTCTCTCTCCAGGGATCCCACTGAGAGAAGCCCATCTTATTTATCTAGGGGCCCCAGAGCTGGTCCAGGGTAGACACATTAATATGCATTAGTTACTGCTGCTGTGATTAATATAATTTTTAAGCTCCCTCTGCTACTAGTGCCTTGCTCTCAGCTCTCAGCTTAGTTTGTTTTTAATAAATAAAGCCAAAAAGAATGATCCAGCCTCCTTGGCTTCCTCCCCAGCTCCCTAAGCTGTAGTCTGGAGCAGGGAGGGCCGGGCGCCAGCAGGTGGGCAGCAAGGGGAAGCTGCATCCCAGAAATGAAATGGGAAGCCGTGGGAGATACAGGACCTGAGTGTCTGAGACCCTCCTGCCCAGCCCAGGACAATTGCAAGGCCACACCTGGTGGGTTCAGGGACACACACAGACCTGAGGGGTCTCCGTCATGCTTCTTAGAGCAGAGCTACCATCACAAGTCAGGACACAGAGTTGGCATGTGAAGAAGGCAGGTAGGAAGTCCTGGGCCCTGCCGAAGGCTGGGAAAGACCCTACTTGTGGGACTCAGCATTTGTGGCCAGGGTCCCGGAGCAAGTCCACATCACTCAGAAAACTCCCTCGTGCTAGGCAGAGGAAAAGGACAGGTGATGGCAATGTCATGGAGCAGTGGGCAAGTGGCTGCATCTCTGAGCCTGTGTCCTCATATGGAAAAGGAGCAAAGTCACAAGAGCTCCTGAGGTGCCTCCGGGAGCACCGGCCGGCGCAGGGCCTCACCTCCCACTCGGCTCCACACACGGTGGCCATTATGACACTGTTTTGAGAACTCACTGGCATTGAGGACAGCTCAGAGAAAACCAAAGAGCCCTGCCCCACAGTTAGGGAGCTTCAGACCAAGGCCCAGCTCTCCTCGGCTCATCCACAAGGGCCGGGTTTGGAGGACAGGAACCAGGCTCCAGAGATGACGAGGCTCTGAGCACTGGGCACCCTCACTCCTGCCCGCTGGTGGGTCTCGGGCGCTAACGGCCTGGGCTGACCCTCATCCTTGAGACACTCAGCTTGGGCTTGGTCCAGCCTCCGTGCTGCCTCCTGCTCCCAGACCCCCTGGCTCTGCCGGGCCTGGAGCTCTTGCTGGAGGAAGCTCAGGACACGGCACCAGGCAGCCCCAGGACAGCTGCCCTGACCAGGTCAGCTCCACACCGAATGGTCAGACCCAGCACTTCCTGAATGTGTGCAGTGTGTCCCCTAGGATGGCTTCCAGATATATGGGAAAGGGTGACATATCTAAGGCGGACAAAATGAACGGAACTTAAGGGTTTCCTTTGGGTCATGGAGTGTAAAAGAAGTGACAGCGATGAGCACAAAACTGACAACAGCCGCTGTGATATTACCTGCTGTCACTGAACACAGTGCCGGGCCTGGCCTCACTGAGGCTCCCCTGTACCCTCACTAACGCCCCACTCCAGCCCCTGAGCCTCAAGACACACAGCAGGCCACAGACCTGAAATGGACTCCGGTTGATCTTGATCTTCCTGCCCTTTACTACTGCTGCTCCCTCTCCAGGAAAACTCACAGCCAGCCACTCAACAAACAACGGCTGAGCCTGTCAGAAATGCCAAGGACGATGGGTGCTGGGGAGATGGAGCCGAAGGTGCAGAGTCCCAGGACACCTTCTGCAAGGGGAAGACATATCAAGGTGACAAGGACCACATGGGGACAAGCACAGGACACCTACTCCCAGACACTTTGGGGCCCCTGGTTAGATGCGGCCACTGCCAGGCTGCAAGACATACCGAGTCCACTGTGATTCATTCCTACACTTAGCAAGTGGCTGCCACCAGCAGGAGGGCCCTGTCGCAACCAGGGTGCACGGGGAGCACATGCAGCCCTCAGCCTGTCCCCGCCGCCCCTCCGCTCTCAGCAATGGCAGAAGTGACTTACCTGGCAGGAAAGCCAGGCTCCTGGGCTGACCCAGACCTCCCCACAGCTCCAGGTCCCTGTCAACTTCTTCTGACCTTCGGCCCCAAGGAGGTGGTCGGGGCTGCTCGCGTAGGGCCCTGCCGCAGCCTCTGCCTTGCCCCCTGCATGCAGCTCTTGGAGGTATCGATTCTGCCACTGGAACAGCCAGGGTAATTTTGCTTAGCTTCAGATACCTGGTTCTCATGAAGCCCTCAGCCAGAAGGTTAGGAAGCTTCCTCCAGGACGCGGCGAGGAGAGAGAGACGAAGCTGCTCGTGGTTAATATTGCACTGTGCCCTGCCCGTCAAGCTGCCTGACTGCTATTGAGAGTCCACCATGAGATACTTATTTAAACAGCCTTGCAAGGCTGCCGAAGAAAGTGCAGTTATGCATTTTCCCCTCCTTGCTGGCGCGAACGACTAAAGATAAACATCAATTCGCTCCTGCGGATCACAGTCACAGTAAATAAATTTTTCAGGAAGCTTGAGATCCGCACAAAGGCTCCGCCAAGCTCCCATTTCACACAACATCAATGTTTGGCCTCCAAGAAATAAAAGCTCTAAGGTGGCCATCGCCAAGGCAAAATTATCAATTGTCAAGTCACTTTTAAAAGAGAAAGAAGATGAGCATTTCTAGGAGACAGTTATTCCCGTGGCTTGAAAAATAAAAGGTAGATGGACAGTCACTTCGCCCACCAAGTAACCCGGGGGACTCATCCTAAGTGCATGGATGTCTGTCCCCCACACTCCTGGCCTGGGACCTGCTGCCCTGGAGAGCTGGAGCAGCTGGTTCCAGCTGACTTCAGTGACTTCAAAGTCTCAGGCGCTGGGTTATTTTTACTTTCTCAAAGTGGGGTTTTTTTCACTACTTTTAGAAGTGGCAGACGAGGCTTGTCTATTATAAAATATTTGTTGCAAACACACACACACACACATAGACACACACACCCAGTTGCTTGCCACCCCACACACAGTTCTTGTCTGTAAAAATCTCAAGTTATGGTGGTGCGAGGGACAGGAGATGAGAAAGCTGAGACCCTGCAAGGTGCGCGGGCTTTATGTAACTCTGTAGCCTTGGACCCAGCTGGATGCCACAGCAGAGGTTCTGCTGCACTGGAACATGCACACAGGTCGCTTCATGGGTGAGGAAACTGAGGCACGCGGGAGCCTAAGGCACGGAGAAGCAGACAGCATTTGGACCTCGGTTCTACCACCTTCCTGCCACATGGCCTTGGGTAAGTCTCCTGATCTGGACAACGGAGGGACAGCGGTCGCCCTGTACAGTGTCCCTGCAAGATGGACTTCTAAATTTGCGCTTGTTGCTGTTGGAACTAAAGGGCTCAGAGCTTCCCAACCAGGCCTGAGCAGGACCAGGGCTGGATAGGAGCAGAAGCAGCACCATGGATTCTGGGTCTTTCCGTGTCAAGTCCTGGCAACTTCCTGAATCCCAGATTCTTTGTCCAGCAAGGTCATCTCGGGCACTAAAGTCCACGGCAATGTCTGCGTGACCCCTTAGGGAAAGTTCTGCTGTCACCCCATTTACAAGAGGGAAACAGTCTCAGGGGAAGCAACCATCAGGACCCAGGAAACACTGGCCTCTTGGTCCCCGCTTTAAAGCCTCTACTCCTCCCTTCATCCAGAGGCAAGACTCCAAGTTTTGGTTATTCAGTCAGCATCATATTTAGGACGAACATGTGGAGCCCTTCTTTCTGCTTGTGCTTGGAGGAGTCATCCTCACGCCCCACTTCTTTCCATAAAACTCCAAACAAAGTTCTGAGTGGAAAGGATATACCCACTCCCAGCATCTTCCAATGATGCTTGGGTCAGTGGTACTGCAGCCCCCCAAATTCACAGCCATCCACAGCCTGACGGTGGCCTGAACGGTGGCCTCCCTGGAACCAGGACATCTGCAGATTTCATTCTAGTTAAGATAAGGTCATACGGGGTCAGGGAGGCCCCAAAAGGAATGACCTTCATCATCATAAGAACAGACAACAGACTCAGAGACATTCACGGGGCGGGGTGGACAAAGCAAAGATTGAGTAGTGCAGCAGCCTGCGAGGAAAGGACAGTGGCAGGACCCAGAACTGCACAAGGGCCGCACGGTGTTTCTCCTTCGAGCCTTTGAGGAGACGGTCGTACGGACCCCTTGACTATGGACTTCTGGCCTCCAGATTCAGGAGAGGATGGCTCCACGACTCTTCTTGTGGTTCTGGGATGGAACCCAGAGCCTCCTCACTGAGCGACATTCTCCAGCTCTTTCTATTTTTATTTTTGAGACAGCATCTCCTTAAGTCACTGAATACAATGTTCTTCTATAAAAAATATGTAGAGCTGGGCAAGGTGGCACATGTCTATAATCCCAGCATTCTGGGAGGAGGAGGCAGCAGGATCACAAATTCAAGTCCAGCAAGATGGAGCCTTAGGGAGACCCTGCCTCAAAAGAAAAAGCAAGGCTCATTACAGTAGCACATACACTGAAATCAAGATACAAAAGAGCTTGGAGCTCAGTACAAAGGCTCTGGGTTTTATATTTTAGAAAAAGGCTCTGGGTCCAATCCCAAGTATCACAAAAACAAACAAACAAACAAAAAAGTGCCGTTATCCAGGTAATGATTACCTGGGCTTCTGGAAGCTTTCCAACAGACAGGGGTGAAAATGTCATACCATCAGTCAAGAAGCCAGGACAGGGGGTACAACCCCATAACCCTCAACGGCCCCACCGCACTTCTCTCTGGACCTGGGGGCCTGCAGAGGGGGGACGCAAGTTCAGGTTACTCTCTGACTTCACCCAGATGACACAAGCTGTCTCTTCCAGCCTTGGTGGAAAGGGCTTGTTTGAGCTGGAAACCCAGCTGGCTGCTGTGACCTCGCTGCCCTCCCCAAAGTGAACCTCCCAGGGTCACATCACCAGCTGCCTCTGACACAGGCCACTGTTTCCACTCAGCACCATGTCCACAGTCCTGTTCCTGCCGGAACAGGTTCATGGGTTCCTTCTGTCATCATCTAGGGTGGCCTCTCCTGGCCCTTACACAGATGCACAAACAGAGGCTGAGTGGCCCAAGATGCCCCAGCTAGGAGCCGGCACGATCAGACACAAAGTTCAGCCTGCTGGGCTCCAGCACCTGCACCCTTCACCTGAAAACCGAGAAGGCAGCGCCCAGGGTGCCGCCACACAGTGTGTCTCCATGTGCTTGCTCTGGACTCTGCTTGGAGATGGCAGTGTTCTCCACTCCTTTCCTGATTCCAGAAGGAGAAAGGAGGGCACCCCAGACCAGACTAACGGCTGAAAAGAGGAAAGAGAAGAAGGCTGGCATCTCCGTCAGGCCGATCAGGTTGAAGCGCACTGGACAACACTGGACCAGTATGGGAATTTGTGCCTGCAACTCCAAGGTCCTCATCCCCAGGAACCCTTCATGTGGGGCCCGGCTTCTGCTGCTCACGGAATGGCGCTGGCTCAGGGCAGGCAGCATGGAACCCTTAAAGTGAAGGATGTTCACAGAGGCTGAGGAACAGGTGAAGGAAGGGATCCTCCCTCTGACCAGCCCAGAACTCAAGACAGAAGCCCTGATCACCCTAGAGGTTCACTGATCTTTGTTCTTCTAGAGCTCTGTCAGTTCTGTACCATAAATGTCCTGAATTCATCTGTTCAACCCGAGTCTTCCCCCAACTCTGCCCTCAGCCCTGGGATGGCTCAACACAATGCTGCAGCGGCTTCTCCCTGGCCTCACTGCCTCCTCCTCACCTGGCAGCCAGAGGCCCATTTCTCCCATGTATATCTATCTGCATCGCTATGTTCAAAGTGAAACTCAGTTGTACACAGGCCTGACGTTGCAGGCCTATAATCCCGGCATTCAGAGGCTGAAGCAAGAGGATCACCATGAGTTTGGGGTCAGCCTGGGCTACATAGTGAGTTCAAAGCCACCCTGAACTACACAGGAGGAGATTGTCTCAAGAAAAAATATGAATGAGGGCCAGGGATTTAGCTCAGTGGTTCTGGTGCCTGCCTTGCAAGAGCAAGGGCCAGGGTTTAATCCTAGGTAGCCACATACAGCAATGCTGGATGTGGAGACTCATGCCCACCAGCAATCAGTACCACATACCACAGTGCCAGGCGTGGTGGCTCATGTCTGTAATCCCAGCACTCAGGAGGCAGAAGCAGGAGGATTGCTGGGAGTTGGAGGCTGAGCTCAGGGCCAGCCTAAACTACGAAGTGAGACCCTGTCTCAAAAAAGCAAAAAAAAAAATCTGAATGAAAGCCAAATTTCCTATCTAGGCATGACCAACCCACCATTGCCCCCTAAAAACTCCCCGAGCCTCCACTGGGCTGTTTTAACAAGACCCCCAGGCCCAGGGGGACTGACTGGCTTTTGATAGTGCTCAAATATTCACGCCCTGGTTACTGTTGCCCACAACCACTTGCATCCTCTGAGCCTTTGCATCTTCTGTTCCTTCCCCTTCTCAGATGAGTGTGGCCTCCCATGGCCTTGTGGCCCCTGTCACTCTTGTGCCATCCAGCTCAGGGGCCACCAACTGAGAAGAACTGGAAGCGAAGCACAGGCACAGGGGTGGGAAGAGCACGAGGGCCTCAGCTCTGCTCCCCTCAGCAAACTCGGCTTGGAGCCCCGAGTTTCAGCAGACAAACCACACCCCCGCCCCCCACAGACGTTAGGCACTGCTGGAGGTGTTCACTCCTACACTGCACTACAGTGTTCTCTTACTTAGTCTGCATTATTATCCTCATTTCTCAGATGAAGTACTAAGGCTTACAGAAAAGTCAGGTGCCCAAGGCCCCAGTCCAATGACAGCAAGGGCAAACCCAACCTGAGAGCAGCCAGGCTCTGCCTATGAAGAACTTGTGCCCTTGACCACTGTCACAGAGTGAGGATGCCCTGAGAACAGGAGCTGTGAGAGAGAGAGAGAGAGAGACAAGCCAACAGAGCTGTGACCCTGAGCACAGGGTGCTAAAGCACCCCAGTTCCTCCTCCTGTACCTCAATTTCCCCATCTGTGAAATGAGTATAACACCATCCACCATAGCACACCAATGTCTCTGCTCAGAGCAAAGGAAGTGGAACGGGGAGAAGATGGAGATTCAAGATCTGTGGCTCACAGAGTTTTTGTGTAAACTCTCACCCAGGAACAGTCAGGTGCAAAGCCGAGGCCAACTATCAGCCTAGGCCCCAAGAATTGTCAGTCACTACAGAAGAGGGGCCTGGTTCATGCTTGGACAGCATGGGACCATGGGTGACAGGCTGGCATCCAAAGCACAGGGGTTCTCCATCAAAGGTCCATAGGACCAAACTTGGGGTTTGAACCTGATGCTCCCAGTCTGGAGCCCTGGCCAGCTGCATGTCTTCAAGCAAGAGCCTTAACCTCCCTGAGCGTCTCCTCCTCTGTGACACACAGCCACATACTCCAGGCAGCTGCTGGGAAGACCTGAGTTAACGGAGCACATCCTAGGGGTTCCTGCCACTGCAGTTTTGATACTTAACGAAGTACTTTTAGCTCTTCACTCTTTTATAATTGAAACTTTAATTTTGAGATAATCACAGATTTCACATACAGCTATAACCAAGAAAACAGAGAGACCTCTTGTTCCCAGTCATCGCTAACAGTACCACGTCAAAATGCTAGAGCACAATGTCACAGCCAGGACACTGACACAAATGAGACACAGAAATTCCTATCACAAGGGTCCCTCATGGTGCCTTTTTTTTTTTTTTGGACAGGCTCAAGCTACATAGTTCAGATTGGCTTCAAATCACAGCAATCCTCCTGCTTCAGCCCACAGTGCTGGTGTTGCCTGGCATCTGCCAGCACACCCAGCATGATGCCTTTTTATAACCACAGATTTCCCTCCCTGTCCATCCCTATTCTCTTTTCTGCTTCCCTAACCTTGTCTTCTAAGCACTGGCTTTTTTCACTCAGGCTCCACCTAAGGTACATGTGTTAATGGCGCATTTCTCTATAGCGCTGAGCAGCATCCATGGTGTGGACATACCACAGCTTAGTCAGTCACCAGCTGAGGGCAGAACAGAGGGCTGTTAACGCAGAAAACTGCTGCGGACACTTGTGTGCAGGTTTTTGTGTAAACTCAAGTTTTCATCTCTGTGATGTGGTCTTTGTTCTCAAGTCCCTATAAGGCCCCATAATTGCATGTATTCAACAGATAATGGCTGAGCACCTACTGTGTTCCACACTGTCCCAGACAGGAGGATGTGACAGTGAAGTCCCCACCCTTTGGCTAATTCTGAATACTTGGACAGATGACTCACGGCAGAGCATAGCCTACAGTGCGACACACAGAAACGCATGGAAATGGAAGGAGCTCTCCAAGTAACAACTGAATGAGTAGCCACTTGGGCAAGCCTCTGGCTACTAGTTCCTGGTTCACGCTTGGACAGGCATTTGTGGGGTGGCATTTGTGGGGTGGAGGCTTTAGAGGTTAGGGCCTCGCATAAGGAAGTCAGGCCTTTGCGGGTGAGCCCTTGAAGGCCCGGAGCCTGGCCCATGTCTCATCTCTCTCTCTTTGCTTACAAAGAGAGTCCTTGAGCCTTTCCTCCTTCCCCGCTGACTCACCCCGAGGAAAGCTGGAGAGGATGGAACAGGGGTGCCACCTGGGTGCGGAGGAATTTCTCTAAGGAGGTGGCACTGTGAGGCCTGAATGAAGCGGGAGAGCAGCCGCTTGGAATGCCCACGGACTCCAGACAAGCGCCCCAGTCAGTGGGCTAGGAAATCCCATGGCAACTTGCCACACAGGGTGACTTCTTTAGGATGTTCCTTGTTAGAGTGGAAAAAAAACCCCACACTGTTCTCATTCCAAACAACGGGTAACTTGTCTCGAGTGCCTACCTTGTTTAGCATCACTCCAAGATTTGCAAATACAGTGTCACCTTTAATCTTCATACACCATATACCATTCCCCGAGATAACTGCACTCCTAGCCCCACTGGACAGAAGAGGAAACTGAGGTTTCAAGGGGCCAGGAAGACAGAGCCAGGATTTCACCTTCAAGGACAGAGCAGGTGCATTCCATGGCCTGGAAGTGGAGCTCTCTTCCCCTTTTGCTCCACACCAGGCCTGTAAGGTCAAGTGTCTCTCTCTTTCTCTCTCTCTGGCACAGCAGGCTTCATTAAAAGCCCTGGGCAGTGACTGTTTCCAATATAAATCAGACAGTTCCTCATTAACTATGAAAGATCTAAACGCTGATCACCTCAATCAATACATTCTAAGCTCTCATCATTAAAAAAAGAAATCATCAGGTCAGCTGAACACGTTTCCTTTGATCAAAATATTTTCCCCCAGATGCACAGTCCAGGGCACCAGGAGCTCAGTGCTTCCCATCAAACTGCACCCTAAGTCTTGCCCCTCCAAGCCCCACTGTTCTTGTGACACTACACACTCCAGACATGGCGCAAAGGGAATATGAACTTCCCAGGCAGCCGGAGTCTCCGGCAGGAATGGCGGCCACGCTCTTCCTCGATGACAGGCTTGATGGCTGGTGGGTCACGGTGGCCATTACCAGGACTTGCTGACACATCGCCTCTAGAGTAACTGGAAGGGCTCTTGGAATTACGCTGCAATGATCTGGCTGGGCCCAGGGCCAGGCCGAGCCTCTGGTTTCTCTAGGGGCCACCTGAGTTCTGATCCCTGATCTCACACCATTCACAGCCTCTTCCAAGCCAATCCCGGACTCAGAAAAGGTTCCCCATCGGCACTCGTGTTCAAACCCCTTGCTAGGACACGAGCTTCAGCAGGGAAGGAAACCTCTCAGGGCTGGAGCTCAGTGGGAAGGACGGACTCTGACCTGGAATACACAACCACACCCAATTACAAATGGAGGCAGATACTAGGAGGGTGCCAAGGGTGCTGGGGTAAGAATGGGAGGGGAGGGCTGCATTAGCAAAGATGTCCGGGGGCAGAAACAAGGACCAAGCCGGGAGAACAATCTGCACACAGGAAATAGCAGCTGAGTATTTCAGAAACCAAAAGCAGGCAAGAAACTGCATTGGTTCTACTTCCTGCCACTCCCCGCCTCTCTCAGTCGCATCCCCACTGGCTCCCGAGGCGCTCCTCAGAAGTCTGGAACACAGCCCACTTCGGAGCCCCTTCCCAGTCCTCTCCTAGACTTCTGTGTGACCTGCTCCACATGTGCCTGTCAATGTTTAGTAATGGCTCTCTCCATTTCACCCATGTGCCAATTTCTGGGGCGTAAACATTTCTACCACAACTGAGTCCACACGTCCTGTGTGACGCCACCGAGCATGGAGCTGGGAGGAGATGTGCGAAGCCAGCTCTCACCAGGGGCACCACACAGCTCCAGTGGCTGCTCTCCCGCTTCATTCAGGCCTCACAGTGCCACCTCCTTAGAGAAATTCCTCCGCACCCAGGTGGCAGCCCTGTTCCATCCTCTCCAGCTTTCCTCGGGGTGAGTCAGCGGGGAAGGAGGAAAGGCTCATCTTGGTTCTTGCGGTGCTGCAGCCCATCAGACACTGGCTGTGCTGCCGCTGGGCTCGAGCCAGGCAGAGAAAGCTGCTCGACCTTCGGTGGCCAGGAAGCAAAGAGAGAGAGATGAGACATGGGCCAGGCTCCGGGCCTTCAAGGGCTCACCCGCAAAGGCCTGACTTCCTTATGCGAGGCCCTAACCTCTAAAGCCTCCACCCCACAAATGCCATCAGCTGGCCTTTGGGGGTCCCTCTGGGTCAGAGACAGCGAACCTCTTAGAGCTTCCCAGGATGACGAATAGCCTGCTGCGGCAAGCACACCAGAGGTTCTCCCCCATTGCTCTCGAGCTGAACGCAGGCATTCCTGGTCTTGGTCACACATGTGGGCATATGAGTCTTACTGTCCTCAAGTCCCTCTTCTCCTGACGGAGAGTCAGGGAATTCGGCCAGGCTCACCCGCTGTCATATCACCAGGGTAGAACAATGCCCACACATAGTAGACACTCACGAAACAGGAAGAGAATAGCACATTAAGAGCGTGTGTCTGGGAGACGCTGGCACAGGGGAGGAAGGAAGCTGGGGCCAACTCAGCAGGCCACTGACGGAGAAGTGTCCCAGGCTCGAGACTGGGCCGCACTTTGATGTTCCTTCCTGCCACAGCGGAAGCCCCAGAGCTTCTGCACAAGTGTGTGCCAAGGTGGATTCGTGTGTTAGAAAGACCTCTTAGGGCACTGGGTTGGGAGGAGGCTGTGGGGCACAAAAGAAGCCAGGAGCCCCATGAGGAGGCTCCTGTGGTTACCCAAGTGTCTGGGAGACCAAGAAACACACTCGAGATGCCTTCTGAAGAAGAACCACCAGGCCCTGGGGGCATGCGGGGACATGAGGTCTGGCTGGGCCCAGAGGCATCCTCAGCCCACTACACCCAGCAGGGCCATTTCTGAAAAGGGGCACTGGGGAGTCTGCATGATGGGTGGGCACCGCGGGCCGTCTGCCAGACGCCTGCCACGCGGCTCCTCATTATACAGTGCGGCCGCTGCCGAGAAGCCTTCACAGCCGCTCTCACATCGCCCTGCTTTTAAAATAGAAGTTTCCTGTGAAACTGCAAATAATTCACTGCTGAGAGTCCTTAAAACGTTCACAGGTATTTAAAATGCTATATAATCAAGTTCGCAAAAATATAAAGTGTAAGCGTTAAGATACTTTAATGTTCTAATTAAAACAGATCACTTCTGCCCAACTCTGACTCCTGTTTACTATTTCCATAATGGCTGGTGGCCTGTTCTGGAAGTTTTTTTTTTAATTGGTTGGGGCGGAGGAGAGGCAAAGTTAAGTTTGTTTTCTCCAGCAGCACACTGAGGCACTGAAAGTCACGCTCTCAAAAATCCACAGGTTGCCAGCTGCGAGGGTGGAGGTGGGGACAGCTGTGGGTCCCGCCATCTGTCCTCTGGGAAGCAGAGATGGTGCTGAGCCAGAATGGGAAGAGAGGGGTACAGAGGACCCTCCATCTGCAGGCTCTGGAGACCACCCCACACCTGCCCCTCCAGCCCTCACCTCCCACTCACCCAGCAGGTCTAGGGAGATGAGCACAGGACAGCCGGCCCACAAGCCCCAGCTCCCACGGGCACGGCTGCGATCCTCCACACACGCTGTTCACTCGCCCTGCCCACTGCGCACTTCTGCTCAGCCTCTCGTCCCAGGGTCCTCCCCCTCTGGGAAGCCTTCCCCGGCAACGTTCATCCCGCTCTGGAGGACAAGGCCCTGCTGTCTGCTATCCCACTCTGTGTCAAGAGTGGATGCAGCTCTGCCACTGAAAACATGACCCTGAGTGAGAGTGCTATGGGCTGAAAGCGGGCCACCCTGTTCAGGGCCGCCTGGCTCCCCTCGAAGCCTCTCTGCCAGCTGCAAGGCTTCCAGCCCCCGTGGCAGCTTTCGTGGTCACGTATCACCTGGGCACCCTTCCCCTACCAGGCTACAATCTCCCCAGTGCCCACTAAACATCACGGGAGACATGCTCCTAGCTCCCCCCAACCTCAGGCCTTCCTCCTGCCTTTCACTCCATTCATTCATTCAAGAACACCAAGGACCTGCCTATGCCAAGCCCTAGAGACAACCCAAGATGCCGCAGCCTTGGGGTCCCTGAGTCTCCCTCACCCCAAAAGGTTTCCTTTTGGCTCCCATCTGTCCCTGGCACTATGGCCCATCAAGCCTCTGTCCTTAGACCCTGGCTCTAGAAAGGCAGGGCCCAGCCCTCCATGATCTCCTGGCCTCTTCACCCCACCCTTTTCCATGTTTTGCTCTGGGGTGTCATCTGCCCACATCTGGACACATTTATGGTTATCCTAACTCCAGGGGGGAGACAAGTGCAACGCAGTAGGTAAAGCCAGGTACACTGCTAAGCATCCCCAGCGGTCGGGGCAGGCCCCACACAAAACAGCCTCAAACATCAGCAGCGTGGAAAATAAGAATATCTGTGATAGAAGCATGAAATACAACTCCCAGACCCTACTCAAACAACTTCTTTGGCTCCCATGCCAATACCACAGTCCTCTTCTGGAGGGCCCAGCTCCTGCACCCTCCCAGCTTAGCTTCCACATCATTCACCCGCACACGGGCCAAACTGGCCTGCTCTAGCTTCCGGCATGGCCCTGCCTTTCTATCCAGCCTGCACCCATGCTGCCAGCAGGGAATGTACCTTCTCTGTCTCTGCCCTGTCCAGCCTTCTAGGTTCAAGGCTGCTTCAAATGTCTGCTGTCTCCCCACCCTCCGGGCTGCTCCAGCCTGTCTCACCTCTGCCTAGCCCTGGGCTCCAGCTCCCCGGCCATAGTCACCCTGCTCAGCTTGGATCACTGCTATCTGCTGCTTCTCCTGAGCAATTTGGGGAGCTTCACTTCACTCATCTCTGCCCCCAAAGGTGCCAAGCACAGAACTGGCACACAGTAGGTGTCCAAGAGATGTGGAGTTAATCAAAACCCGTTCCCACAGAATCTTCAAATCTTGCAAACTGAAGGCAAAGCAATTTGAGCCTTTTATTTGGACCAACTCCAAATCCTTCAGTTTCCCATTACGATGTATTGTGGTTTTCCCCTTTCTCTGCTTTCTTTTTCCCCTTCATCTCAGCTCGATGAAGAGCCCGAACTGCTCTGTCCACAATATGAATAAGGACATAGACGCTACCAAACTACCTGCTGTCCCCCCACATACTCCTAACCTGCCAAGGGACATTCCTGTCCTTTGCGGCACACTGATTTCAAATAACAAATACATTCTCCATGCTGCAAATTTAAAAGGCTCCTGGAGAAAGACCAACACAGACATCATAATCTCCACCACCCAGAGAAAGAGCAGAGCAGACCGAGTGCCTCTTGGAGGAGAAGCTGCTGGCAAGAGGGCTGCTCCTGGCCACAGAGTAGTTCTGTGGGTTTGGGGAGATGTCCCCTGAACAGAGACAGGGCCCCCAGAGAGCAGGGAGGCTGCGGGAGACATGAAAAGCCCAAGGGCACCCAGGTTGCCAGGACTGGCAGGTTGTCACTGTCCCCAGCAGTTGCCCCTTGTTCTCCTTTGGGGACCCTTCCCCCACCCTGCTCCAGCCCTCCCAACTGTCGTGAACACCTGCCCGGCATTTCCTGTCGTGGGTAGAGAAGCCGCCTCCCTGCAGGGCCGGGAGCATGGCTGCTTTCCGAAGCTCGGAACCCAAAGTCCAGGGCTGAGGCTCGGGAGCCAGGCCCTGCCGGTGAACACCTCACCCAGCCCGGGCAGCCTCTGCATTTTTAATTCACAGAAACTGCAACAGCACACGCTGCTCTTTCATCTATCCACACGGCAATGGCTGGGGATGCTTCCCCGGGACAACAGCTATCAGTTCAAGTGGTCCTTTCTTCCCCCAAACACATGCACATAAAACGTCCCATACACTGTTTTTAATAAAAATGAAAACAAGAGGAGCAGCTCAGTGGCAGAGCACTTGCCCAGCCAGCAGCACGCACAAGGCCCCACAGAAAAGGAAAAAATTAATTGTCAGATTTAAAATAAAATCAAATAAACTTTGAAAGAGTGAGACAGCCCTAGAGAAAGCCAGAATCCCAGTGGCTGTCTGTAAACCTTGGCTGGACTCTCTGGTTGGGGAAGCGGGAAGAGGATGGAGGATCAGTCCCCCATCCTGCAGCAGGTAGTCAAGACAGCTGGCTGGGCACAGAACCAGGGCCCCACACTCAACTCCACTGACCAGAGCACCCCTGGGGCGGGGCCTTCATTATTTACTTTGTACCAATGGCCCCAATAGCCATAATGGCTTGGCATTGGCGCCGATCTTGGCATCCACATCACTGAGCATCCACAACTTGAGCACAGCTATCATCAGCACTGTGAGCTTCTGACAGATGAGGAAACTGAGGCTCAAGAAAGCTTCCCAGCAGAACTCTGAGTATGGACAACTGCCCTGCCAAGCACCTACTCTGTGCCCGCCACTCTTCTTTCTTTTCTGCTGTTGTCATTGTTCTGCTATTTGGTTTCTGCGGTACTGGGGATCGAACTCAGGACCTTGCATTGCCAGTGAGGTGCACACAGCCACTACGCAAAATCCCCAACCCAAATATATCGACTTATTTCATTCATTCACCAACCATTTA
Source organism: Petromus typicus (assembly GCA_004026965.1). NCBI lineage: Eukaryota > Metazoa > Chordata > Mammalia > Rodentia > Petromuridae > Petromus > Petromus typicus. Next base: position 15,451 of record PVIR01032206.1, read on the forward strand.
CTTGGCATTTGCTATGTTTCAGGTCCATGAACACAGCAGTAAGCAAAACAGAAAAAAATGCCTGCCCTCCTGACGCTGACGTTTTAAGGAGAGCTACCAGTGAGCAAGAGAAATGGGTAAAACACATTCAGTCATGTTAAATGCCAAGGAAGAAAAAAAATACAGGAAGTTACATATGTACCTGTGCACGCAAAGGGCTTAGTCCTTCCACAGGGAAGGCCTTCCCGAGAACGTATCTTTTGGGAAGCCACTAGATGAAGTGAAGGAGCAAGACAGGCCTGCACAGGGGGAGAGAGGGAACTGTAAGTGTGAACCCGAGGCTGGAAGGTGCTCAGCTAGAAACGTGCCGTTCCCATTTCACAGATGAGAAAGTAAAGCCCAGAAAACAGAAGGGACTTGCCCAGGCCGCACAGCAGCCAGGGACATGAGGAGAGGGGAACTCAGGTCTTCTGCAGCAAGATCACATGGTTCCTTCCACTGGGACCCCATGATAAGCACGGACTGTGCACCGCACCTGGATTAAGGTGCTGGCAAGGCCTGGGGGAGACAGAGCTGTGAAGCGAGCTTCCTCTCACTCGGGACCACAGCTGGGCTCAGACATCCACGCGCAAGACCTGCAGGACTGTGGACACTGACACAAGCTGCCCAGACACAAGCAGAGGGCTACACACGGGCCCTTCTGCCCCCTGACAGAGAGGGTGAGAGGACTGTGTCGCTGAGGGATGTGCAAAGATTAAGCTAATAAATAAAGCTGCCAATCGATGGTTCCCGGGGCAGAGCACCGGGAGCGAGAAATTGCTCCTCATGCCGGGAAAATCCCGCTGCTCTAAGTCCCACCAAGTCCATGACCTTGACCAACGGCAACAAAGAAGGCAACCCCAGCCAGGAAGAGAGAAGCGTCTCCTCTCCACGCCGGGACTCCTTTCCAGGGACAACCACTGTTGGCAGTTTCTTAGGGGTCCTTCTGGAAAAGTCTATACCGGAGGTTATTCTACCTTGTCCATGCAAAGGACAATTTGTCTCAACTCTGTCACTGGCTCATGAAAGGCAGTGCTGAGACCTGGAGTGTGTATATCCATCAGATGTCAGGGCTGGTCCCCAACCTTTCTGCTACTTGTTCCCAAGTCTTCAGTTTGAGGGAGTCTGAAGCCTGGTCCACAGACGGGCAGCGTTCTGCTATAAATCATCCCTCTGCCCTGTGGGACCAGGTCCCTGCAGGCTTGAGAAATAGGCCTCGTCAGGCAAGGCCGCAACTCCATCTCCTTGCTGGCCAGAACTGCCCAATCCATCCTTCCTGCCCTCCAAGCTGGTTCTGGTCAGAGGCCCCACCATTGCCAACCACTCAAAGGTCTCCTGTACTGGGTTCAACACAAAATTCACAAGCTTCTCCACTGTCCAAACCTCTCCCTGGCTCCCCAGTGCCTGGAGACAAAACCCAGACTCCTGCCCAAGCTCATGGGCACCAGCCCGGAGAGAAAGTGTTGCTTGCTCCCTGCTGTCCAGCCTGTCATGGCTCCCGCAGCTCGCCTGCTTGCAGTCCGCCCTTGCTGGCCCCAGCCTCTCTCCCTCTTTGCTTCCTTCTTCACCTCACGACCTTTCTTGACACCAGTAGGGAGGGGTGCTCTCCTGGATCTCTTCCTACCCACGCACAGCAGGCCCGGTGACGTCCACCTCACCCCTTCTCTCTGGCCTGCTCCCCACACTCAACAGAAGCTCCACGAGGGCAGGAACCTCATGTCTCCCGGTGACAACTGCATCCCCACGCCTAGTGCCACGTCTGCTATACAGCGGGAGCTCAGACGTCTGCAGAATAAATAAGACGACAGGACTAGCACTGCTCCCCCCGTTACTTCTGGCAATTCAACGCGCTCATTTGCTGCTTTCCATGCTGTCGTTCTGAAAACCTCAGAGGACAGGGGAGCAGCCACAGCACCCACAGCCTCTGGCCACCCCGGTACAGCCTGGGCTCCCTTTGTTCCCGCTCTTCTTTCTTGCTGTTACATTAAGCAAAATTTCTTCATTGGCAAATAAATGCTTTTTCCATCAATAACCACAGATGACTAAATCAAACCTTTAGCTGCTGTTCTTATCTCTTAAACAGACCCATGGATTTCCCAACTAATCAGAAGGAGAATCAAACGCTGCCATTTGAGGTCGGAGATAACCCGGTCAATTTCTGCCAGGAGGAGGGAGCTGGGTGGGAATTTGCGTATGGCCCCCAAAAAACAAACACTCTTGTAAATAAAGCCGGCCTCCATCCTGTCTCCACAATGCAACTCTTATTGAGTGAGTCAGGTGTTTGGCTGATTAAAAATTGATCCATTTCAAAATCTAATCAACAGAATAGGATTCTTTCATACGTTATCAAGAGAGCTGCTGACATCGAAAACCAAACCTGTTATTAACCCATGAACTCCAGTGACCCACTCCCCGACACTCCCAGGGACCGTAAATTATTCAGTGGTCCAAGACTGGGGCTGGTGAGCCTGATGGATTTAGACTGGGGCGGCAGTCCAGGGGTTCAGGTCGATGGCATGGCCCCACCAGTCCCCGGAGGCTGGGGTTCAAGACCCACAGGGCCTGAGTGTCATGACTGTGAATACATTACCCAGTCCACCAGGGCCTCGCCTTGGCTGTGCCTTTGACGGAGAGGCCTCCCTCGATTTCCTGAGCTGGGCAGGCCGGCTGGCTCGGGCCTTGGGGGACCAAAGGGCTGTGGAAGGAAATTTCTAATTCCCAAGTTAATAAATTATTTCCCTTGAACTACAGAAAAGGAAAGAATAAATAAAGACAAGGGGAGCACAGCAGCATTTTGCAAACAAGAAGAGGCAATACGGTCAGTTCAAATATTTCACCTCCTCGCACATGGAATAGCTCTGCTGCAATGGGACTGCTGAAAACAGCCGTCCTCCGGCTGTTTGTGTGTCTAGCGGGGCCCGGAGGGGCGACGGGCTTTCTCACCAACTTCCAGACTCTTAGACCTTGAATTAGAGCCTCATTAGGAGCCATAGCTTATAAAAACAAGAGCAGAATAAATAAAGCTGTTCCCCCCATTTTTAAAGGATACTCACACACTCACACTGAAGTTTCCATCCTGCTAAGCAAGCAGGAAACCCAGAGACAGCTCAGCCTGATGAGCTCGGGGCCTACATTCAATGGCTGACGTGATTAGAAAGAACTTAGGATGGGAAACGGAAGTCTTAGACAGGGCCAAAAGGAGTCTGAGCCATCTCCTGAGTGACACAGGAGACTGTGTCAGTGATACAAGTGCCACCACCCCTGTGTTCTGAGCTTCTAGGGGACAGGAGAGGTGTAGATGCCTCCCGGGCTCCTTATAGCACCTGCTGGGAGAACCACAGCTCTGTGAGCCGAGCGGAAATAGTCTGGATCCTTAGCCAGTCCCTGGCTGTGTGGATTGAGCTAGTGACTCAACTTCTCTTAGCCTCAGTTTCCTCATCTGTCAAATGGGAATAATAAAGCAGCTGCTCATTTTAAGCTTCCCAAGCCACCTCTACCAGTATGCAGCACAGAGGAATAACTCAAATGCT
>PVIR01032207.1:0-18722 GCA_004026965.1 Petromus typicus
AAAAAAAAGCTCTCCAAGACCCCAAACGGTCACTTAATTCTGATTTTCCGACAAAGCTCATTTCTGAACTGGCTTAATTCTTACCTCAATTTCCAAAAAAAGAAAAGCCCAGTTCCAAACCTGGCATTCAAGGTGCTGTGCACGCCAGCTCCACCCTAAAATGTAAAGCCATCTAATTCCTGAAGAGATTATTTTTCTCGAGTGAGAGAGAAGTTGCTTCCTGTCAAACATGTTATGGCTTCCTGCTTTATGTCTTTGTCATTAAAAAGCTCTAATCATTCATTGACTATTATATGCCAACCACCAAACTAAGTGCTTTAGGGAGATGTTTGAAGTAATTCTTCCAAAAATCCAAAGCGGTAGATACTATTTCTCCCCATCTTATCAAAAATGAACCTCATAAAGCTCATAAACTTACCCCAAAACCATTCAGCTGGGAGAAGTTGAGCCACCATCGGCAACCATGTCTCCCTACCTAACCCAAGGTCTCTGCTTAATCTCCCTCCTGAGCTGCCTGTCACTCTGGCCCCTCCAGCTCCTGACAACCCAAATCCTCTAAGGGCTCGGAGTGCAGCTCAGTGGTAGAGCATTTTCCTTGCCACTGTGAGGCCCTGGGTTTGATTGCCAGTACTGCATTAATTAGTTAAGAGCAAACACAAACTCCATCTCTCTGCCAACCGGGAGCTCCTTTTCCTTCTTCTGAATCTGGTGTTCTAAGCCCTGAAGGTCTCGAGTCCTTTGTTTCCAGCTTCCCTCCACTCTGCCAGTCTAATCCCTCCCACTGCTCAGCCTGTTGCAGGGGCTCTGCTTAAGGGGTGCTTAACGTGAGGATAGCAGTGCAGAGGGGGATCAGCATCACAGATCCTACCTTCACCCTTGAACTGCCTGGTCTTTAAGTTCATTCCTTCCTGCTTCAAAGGATTTGTCTTCTCACCAGGAGGCTGCTCTGGCCGGGTCACTTATCTCTGTGTCTTCTCAGAGAAGGACAAGCTGCCCAGCAGGTGCCTGACAAGCCCGTTAAGCCCCCACCTGTGCTCCCACTGTGAGCTTCCAGGCCACATTGCTTATCTTCTCTTCCACACAGCGGGGTGGATGGCCAGGGTCCACCCTAGGGAATAAGCAAGCTGGAAAGACTGTACCTAGAGCCCTGGTCACAGAACAACAGGATCTGCTGCATCCCCAGCGGAGCAGGGTTAAGAGCAGAGGTTAACAGAAAACCAAACTCTGATTATATTCCACCATGTGTTCTTCAGCAAGCTCCTGTGCTTCACACAAACACACACACACACACACACACACACACACACACACACACACACACACACACACACACCCCTCTCCTTCCTCTCTAGACACGAAAACCCATGAGAGGAATGAGAAAAGCCAAGAAAACTACCTCTCATGGAAGGAGCTAGAGTCGGTGGCCTCAGATCCTCGTGGTACAGTTTGAAAGGGTCAGGCAGGACTAACTCCTCCGTCACCTGTCATCCCGCCCTAAATATTCTTTTAGGGTTGTTTTCAGATGACCCAAAAGTGTCCCTTTGAGAACCAAATACTGGGCGACGAGATTAGCTCTGTGGCACTTAGGAGGGCCCCACACTTGGTGTTGTGCTGTGCTGTCACCATCTTGAGGTCAGTGATGACCTTGAAACCAAGATCTTGCATTTTCTTTCGTATTGGGCTATGCAAATTGTGTAGCTGGCCCTACATGCCACAGAGAAGCCATGCCCAGGGCACAGGGTGGGACGGAGCAGATCTCAGCCAAGGCAAGGTGGGCAGGGCTGCAAGGGCAGCAGGCCCATCCTAGAGCGGGGACCAACTGCACTGGCCACACTCAGCCCATGAGCATACAGGCGACAGCCTGTGGCAGCCGGGAAGCCACCCGAGGCCAGGCCACACCGCTTCTTGACCCCATTTTAGCCTTTTCCAAGTCCCCACAGCTGGAGAAGCACAGCACACAGAGCTGCAGGTCACACTGTCCCCGGAGGACATCGGGAGGGTCTGTGGGACACAGATGGAGGGTCTGTGAGACACAGATGTGAAGATCACACACTGGTGTCCTGCCCAGTCACCACACCCGGACAGGCCTCCACTACTGCAGCCACAGCCCGGCGACTCTGCTGCGGCTGGGTGCTTGGTGCACCCAGCCATGGGAAAGTGGGCCCAGAGCCCCGGGTCACTGAGCCCACCTCAGACAGACCCTTTCAGGGAAGCCGTGAAAGAGCAGAGAAGTCACCACTGCAAAGCCCCGCCCTCCCCTGGAGAAGCTAGTCTGGGGGAGGCCTTCCCTAAAGCCATGGCCGTGGTGTGGGCACCCCAGTGCCAAGCCCAAAGCCCAGCTCAAAGGCAGCCAGGACAGAAGGAGAAAGGAAAAGGGAAGGGAGGACTTCTTAGGCCTGACTATTCAGAATGGTCACCTGTCTTCTCAGACTGTCAGAGTCTAACAAGATCATTTCATTCCTTAAAGAGCTTGGACCTTGAAACACCCAGTAAAAGTCACATCTCCTCGGGGATGGGGAGGCTAGGACCTTCCACAGGGAGAGTGTCGAGACAGGCCGGGGAAGCCCAGAGGGAGGCAGGGCAGGAGAAGGCAGGCTGCGGTTGAGGCTGCAGCGATGGCACAGGCCTGGGCCCCGAGCCTGGCATACCCGTGGCCAGAGCAGAGAGGCCAGGGCAGCCACTGGAGCATCTTCGGGCTCAGGGTGGCGTCGGGGCTCCAAACAGCCCTGAGCTGCTGCTTGCAGAGCTCTGCTTCTCCTAAGCTCCTCCCGTGCCCTGTTCCTGCTTCCCAAACCCTGGCTCCTCCTCACTTCCTGGGCGATCACGGAGGTGGCCCCTGGAGGAGGGACAAGCGTGCCTCCCAGTGCCACTGGCCCTGCAGGTGGACTGAAGAGGAGAAGGAGGCTGGTCTCCAGCCATACGCTAACTGGACACCCAATCCATCCACAGAATGTGACCTCATTAAGTGGCGCTAGAGAGGGGATTAGGCACCTCCAGCACCTACTATGAGGCTGATTATCGGTAGTTGCATCAGGACTCAGAACTCACAGCTCAGGGTGTGTCCTCTCTCCAGGGGCATCAGGAGGCATCTAACAGCGATCATTCTGGGAGCTGCTCCTTGAATGGGACAGAGGGGACCACCAAAGGGTGCCAGGCAGAGCCCCTGAGCCGGACTTACATCACACAAAGTGGTCGACCAGGGACAGGCCAACCCAAAACAACGGAGGCAGGCAGATGTTGGGGCAGGGCAGGGAGAGGAGGGGGGAGTTGGTGACCCACTGGGCACAGGGAGAGAGAAGGGAGAAGGGCAACACCAGCTTTGGACGCCAGCAGCAAGAAGGATGTCTGAGCCGTTTGGCAAAGGCAGAAATACAGGATGTGAGGCGATCTGGCTGCGACATCTGTCACCCCTGGTCACCAGGCTGACTCGGGTGTCCCCTCCTCCTTCACTGCGCCATGTGCGTCCTTCCTGAGACTGTGCTCTGCTAAAGAGGATGGCAGGCCCCCACAGAGAGGGCTGTTTCCTTGGTCAAGGTATACCGTTGCTGTGCTCCCCTGCTGGAACCTCTGAACGAGCTCTCCAAGGTAGAAAATACAGGACAATCAAAGGGGTTGGTGGGAAGTGACAAGACATTCACTTTTGAACTCGCTTAGATGTGACAGATTTGGAAGACAACAGCAAACAGAAGCATAAACGAATATATTCATTGGTGAACAGCACAGAGGATCGCCATCCTATACCCGGAAATGGAGAGGAAGAGCGGGGAAGAGTTGAGAAGAGTGTCCAGAAAGAGAAAAAAAATCAGGGGAGAAAAATAGTGAATGCTCTTAGACTTTTTTACATGGGAGGAAAAAGCCCAATTCAAACTGGCTTAAAAGAGGAAGGAGAATTAAAGGTGTGAGATAGAAAAACAGAGCAGTGCGGGCTCTGGTTTGACTCAGCTCTCTCCCCACGAAGTCAAGGACCCAGTTTCCTTCTATTATTTGGCCCTGCCTTCTGCGGGACTGATGTTATTCTAGGGTCCACTGACAAAACTCCTGCTTTCCTACTTCACCCTCCAAACCAAGGGAAAGAGGCCCTCACACCCAGGAATCTCTCTGGGGTACACAGAAACTTCTTACTCGGACATTGTCAACATTTTTCTTAAACCCGTTGGTGTGAATTTCTTCACACCCCACACTAGAAAGAATTTCCACAGTTCTGCTTAGCTCTGTCATTCTCAATTTCCCAGACTTACAGAGCGGGGATGGAGCTGAATGTCCACAATGGACAGAGACAGGAGAGTGGAATCCTGAAATCAAGAGCAAAGGAGACTTGGGCCGGGGATTTAGCTCAGTGGTTCCGGTGCCTGTCTTCCAAGCGCAAGGACCTGGGTTCGATCCCCGGTAACCACATACAATACTGGGCGTGGAGACTCACACCGAGCAGCAACCAGTACCACATACCACAGTGCCAGGCGTGGTGGCTCATGCCTGTAATCCAGCCCTCAGGAGGCAGAGGCAGGAGGATTGCTGTGATGTGAGTTTGAGGCTGAGCTCAGGGCCAGCCTGAACCACAAAGCAATACCCTGTCTCAAAAAACCTTAAAAAAAAAAAAAAAGAGCAAGGGAGACTTGGGGGTGGAGTGCAGAGCGAATGCACCCATCTAACGTGCAGGAGGCTCTGGGTTTGAGCCTCAGCCATGCAAAACCAACCAACAAAACAAAAACACAAACTGCCAGCAGGGTGGTTACGCTATTGCCAAAAGCAAGGGAGAGTAGATGTTAGGGAGGTGATCACAGCGCTGAGCAACACAGGTGAGAATTTTCAAGAAGGTGAAAGTAATGAACAGTGGACCCCCAAACTGAAGATGTTTTGTGGGAGTCAGGATATCTAGTAAGAGTTTACTTGTTCTTCCCTGGTTACTTTTGCATTGCTGAGAAAAAATAACAGACACTGAAAGTTAAGGGAGGGAAGGTTTGTTTAGCTCACAGTTTGTAGAGGTTTCAGGATTGGGCCAGGTCTAAGGCACTGTAGCACAACAGACAGGCATTGCAGAGAAGCAGTTCATGGCAGGCGGAAGACAGCAAAGCAAGCAAGCAATAAACCACAAGTAACTAGCAGCAAGCCTGTTTCTGTCCCTCTTCTTGTGCCCAGTCTACCTGCCCTTGGGGTGGAAAGCACTCATATCCTTTGTTCTAGCATCCTTCATCCTAGCACTGCATCATGAATCAACCATACACTCTAGATCCAGCCACTTCAGAAAAATCTCCACTCTGATCACTTGAGGCTTTGGGGGAGCATCCAAACACAGGCCTTATCAAGGTCCATCTGAAAATCCTTCCCGGAGAAATTTGTGTGGGCTTTCAGTGATATGTGCTTATGCATTCATGCATCTGTATGTGTGTGTGTGTCTGCATGTACATGTGTACGTGTTAGGACACTTGCTCACATTACGCACACTGAGAAGGAAGCGGAGACCACACTCTGAGAAGAAAATCAGGAATCCAGTGTATAAATAGAAATGGCAAGAGTTGACAACCGGTGGTCTTCAGATGGGCACAAGACACTGGTGGCCAGGATGGTAAGGAGGGGTTGCAGTGAGATACAAGAGAAGACAGGTAGCAGGGCTGCGGAGTCAGTGGTGTGGCAGATGAGAGGGAAGGTGCTCTGGATGTGAGAGCAGGCTGGACAGCCAACAGCCACCATCTCCCTCTGCAGTTTGCTCCTCTGCCTCTGCAATACCAGGGACATCAGGCTAAAGCCCCTGTTAGGGTAACAATGAACTGTGGAAAGAAATTGCACAGACGCATGTGGGAAATGCCACGGGAGCCACTGGCTCTGCAGGGGGGGAAGGGGTAGCTCAGAGAGGTAGGAAATGAGAGGGAGGAATGCTCTCAGTGAGTGGAGATTCGCTTTCCACAAAAATGCAAGCAAAAGAGAATGGAGCCCCGAGGAGTAGTCCGAGCACAACAGGATCCCTCGTCTTCATTTTGGAGGTAGCTCCCTTAGAGGATGGTCATTTTTCTTCTCGAAGGTGAAGTGTACAGTGCCTGCTCCAAGAACTTGAACCATATACCCCATTTCTCAAAGGCTTTGGCTTGTGTTGAATAGGAGAGGCTGGAATCCTTTCTGCAGGACCACACCAAGCTGCATTCTTGACTACACCTGCTTGACCTTGGCTTCAGGCTTGGGGTGGAGAGGAGAGGAAGAACTCAGGGGGTGATGAAGCAGAGAACACATAGTGGGGATGAGACGGGAGGAATAAACAGCTTTTCCAGAGGGAAAGACAGTGCGGGAAGCAAGCGCCATGCAAGGGCACATCTACCTCAGCCTTTAACACCTGCAGCCTGGAGCGTGGGTTCTAGTCTGACTCTGGGGGGATGAGCAGGAGGATGCGCTGAGGAAACCAGAGCACAGGCCACTAGTGCAGGCCACACGGGCCCCTTATTGACTGCCACAGCCCACACATACAGAATCACCTTTCTTGTTCCTTTTTTGTTATTAATGTGCATAACAATTTTATTAGTGCATAACAATTACATGCTGCTTTGGTCACTCTAGCTTTGTGCTATAACATCAAATCTGGGACTTCAAATCTGATGCCTCTTACTTTGCTATTTTACCCAGAATTGCAAAAGTAATTCTTCTGGCTCCATACGAATTTTTGGTTTGCTTTCTCTATAGATAATGCTGTTGGTATTTTGACTGGGATTATGTTAAATTTAATACCTATTTTGGAAGGATAGCCACGCTGACTACAGGAGACCCCCAAAATTTGTGGGGTTCCTAGAGTACCAGTGAATTGTGGAAATCTATGAATTTCAGACATGATCAGAAAAATGCCAATACATGCCTCTTTTCATAAATATAGTATGTCTCCCAAAGTTGTGTGATTTAATTTAATAAAACACTATTAATAAAGTCTTAGAAGGTGTAGGGTGTTTCAGTGGCATCTTAGAGCTCATAAGGCTTTAAGAAGAACAAAAACAAGAACACTGGAGACAGCTATGCAGCACAGCAGCCTGTTAGGATGAGAGAATGCTAGCGCATCCACTGGAGATGGGCCACAGGCAGAAGCCAATCGGCAGCCAGAAGCGCTGAATAACACTCTTGGATTGGCTACTTGCAAACACACACACACAAAAGTAGTTGCAGAGGCTATCTGTAGTTTCTGTGAAACTGTGGGGGTTTCTGTGAACAATGATTAGGTAGGGTCTAAGGAAAAATCTGCAGATGACTGAGGCCGTGAACTTTGAGTGCGACCTTGAGGAGGGGTACAATACCTTGCTTGGTTCTGGGTACCCAGAACGGAAAGGGGGATGTCTTTCCATTTTCTGATTCACTTCAGAGTGATGAAATTTTCGCTGCAGAGGTCTTTCACTTCCTTGGTTAGGCTAATTCCTATTGTGAACGGTATTGATCTAATTTCTTTCTCGGAAAGTTCATTGTTACTGCACAGGAATGCCGTTGAGGTCTATGGAATTGCCTGACTGTTCCCTCCAGGGGACTGTCCGCATTCAGCCCTGATATCCAAGGGCCAGGGAGCGGAGTGGACAGGAGCAGCTGGCAAAGGCCAGTGCTCAGTGTGTGGCCATCTCTCTGCCCAGAGTGCAGTGGCCTCTGCAAGAGTCAGGTCCTGTTATCGTCATCCTGGTCTCTGCTATCAGAAGCTGCTCAAGGAAATCTCTTCTGTGACCCAAGACTTTCCACCCGATCACCAGGGAGGCCACAAGGTCAAAAGCAGCCTTTTGGCTCATATCCCACTGTTCGGCCCCCTCACTAAGAACCAAGAATAACTTCCTGCCGGGGATGAGGGTGTATAAAAAAAGATTTAATTACAGTTTCTGTTTCTGACCTGCTCCCTCCGCCTCCTCCAGGAGCCACCCTGTTGCCCTGCTGGCCAGGCCGTGGTGTCAACCAGAGGACACCAGCCTGGCTGACACAAACCACAGCCAGGTGCCACTTGAGATAGCTTGGGCTGCAGAGTGCTCCCCACTGCTTCTTCACACAGCAGCCTGAGCTAGCTGGGCAGAGCCCTAGAGGTCTGTTCAGACCAGACGGAAGATGCTTCCAGGTCTCACTTAAGAGAGGGCAGTTTCACTGCAGCCGGTTCAAAGCCAGGGCCTCCAATTTGCAGATCTCGCCGTCTGCTTCCGTAGCACTGTGCCTGCTAGCCATGCCCACTGCCTCCCATGCCCACCGCCTCCCATGGCAACCTCACTTCTCAGTAGCACCAAACAGCGCTACAGAGCGGAGACCGGCTCGTTGTCACAGACAGGCCCAAGTGCACAACTTCTCTGCCCCCACCATTCTGACTCCCTCACTCTTACACCCAGCTTCCAGAGGAACTTTTCAAACTCAAAACTTCGCCGGACATCTTGCAGGTCCATCTCTGCGCCCAGACTGGCTGTCCTGGCTGTCCTCTTAAACTCTGATGCAGAAGGAGGAGGGCATTTCTCCCCAAGCTCCCCACACACCCCTTCAGCTCCGCAGAGGCCCCTTCATCTGGTCATCAGATGTTCCCAGAAGGCAGCGCGCAGCAAGGGGAGGTGTCTGGGAAGCCCCGTTTGGGACCTCACACACCCGGACACCTCCCCTTAAACTGCCTTCGTAGACCAAGAATTTGAGTTAGGAATCCCTCTGGGAGGAAGGAGGAATGACTCCAACAGAGAAGAGAATAAAAGCTTTCAGACAAGGTCCTTCCAAGCCAGAAACAGCTCTGGAGGCTTACACGTGCTCAAAGGCCTTCACAGGGAACTGCTCCACCACCTCCATCTGTGGACTCGATGAAACTCTCCATCTCAGGGTTACTGCGATTGAAAACATCTCCTCTCTCTGGAATCTTCTCTACACCACATGCACAATTGCTTCATTTATCTCTCCAAGAAATCTGTCACCAGATCCATAAGCTGCCTCCTCCAGCAGGCAGCGCCGGATAACCACTCGCCCAGTCCGTGCCCCTGGGGTACCCATGGAGAGAGCTCTTGAGTTGTAGAAGCCTCAGCTGCCTCTCCTACCACGTGGGCTCAACCTCTCTCCTCTAACCCTCAAAAAAGAATCAAGGGGGCCCGGATTTAACTCAGTGGTTCTGGTCCCTAGTCTGATCCCCAGTAACCACATACAACAGTGCAGATGTGGTGACTCACACCTGTCATCCCAGCACTCTGGAGGCAGAGGCAGGAGGATTGCTGAGTTCGAGGCTGGCCTGGGCTACACAGTGAGACCTCGTCTCAAAAAAAAAAGGATCAAGGAAGCGGGTGGAGGCAGGGTTTACCATCTCAGAAGAGGAGACGACGTGACACGAACGTACAACATGCTCGTGGGCCCACGAGGAGGAAAACTGACCTTACAAAAAACGAACTCCAATCCCACCGGCTGCACACACCGCCAGGATTCTGAGCTCTGAGTCGTCCCTCTACACCAGGAGGAGCACCGTGCTTCCCTCATCACCTCTGAGGACAGTGCAGAGAAGACACGAGCGAGGGAGGCTAAGTGCCGAGGACAGTCTAGTGAGCAGACAGACATTCAGGGCTCGGGCCTGGAGACCGGCGGACTGTCATCTCACCGGCCCCACACCCAGACCCGGGACCTCTCCTGCCCTCGGCGGACACTGGGGTGGAACGAGGCGCCACGGGGAAAGCAGAAGGGAGACCTTCCAGTGGCCCGAATGACACAAGGCAAGGGGCGGGGCGGCGACTGGGGGTGAGGCACAGGTGGCAGAGCCACGACAAGACACGCACACCCCTGGGAGGGGCTGGGGCCGCCAAGTCCACTGCAGTTTTCTGTTTTGTGGTGTTCCATTTTGCTTTCATTTTGTACTAGGGATTAAGCACATGGTTTTTACACTGAGCTACATCTCCGGTCCCTTTCTTGCTTGCTTGCTTTTCTTTCTTTTTTTAAAAAAATTTTAAAACAGAGTCTCACTAAGTTGCTCAGCTGGGCTCAGACTTTCGATCCTCCTGCCTCAGCATCCGCAGCGCTGGGAGGACATGTGCCGCCACACCCGCCTCCCACTGCAGTCTCACAGGAAGAGCCTCCAACCTTCTCAGAGGAGGGAAGACTCACCTGGTGCCTGAAGCACCGCACGCTCTGAAGGGGGAGCCGAGCCCAAGCCTCAGATGGGAGGATAAAGGGCATGACCTCTGCGTGGAGCCAGCCTCAAAATAAACCATGACCGGGCGGCTAATCTAAGAGTGAGAGGCAGACAGTGCTCTGTGTCAGGCTCTGGTCCGGGCCTGAGCTGGAGATAACAGAGGCTCTCCAGAGACTGGGTCGGCCGTGCGGGCCCTCCCTGACGGACAGCACCGCCCTGCTCTCCTGGGGAAGCTTCCCTCACCCTCGCTGATGGAGATCTGTCCGTCACCACGAGCATTTGCATGCCAGTTTCTTCTTCCTAGGGAACTAAGTCCTCAGGCCAGCCATCACAGTGCCACGGCCCAGTGAGTGCTTGATGGGCAAGATGGGGAAGGAAGGGACAAGAGAGCCTGCTCGGGAGGCCCCAGTCACCCCGACTGCGAACACACTGCTCTTGTCCAGCCCGCACCCCACTGAGCCCAGGCCCCGGCGGGGCCCCTGCAGTACACGCACAGTTAAGCGAGAGGCAGCGGCCTTTCAGGCGGGAAGGAGGCCTTTCCCTCTGCACTTGGTGCCTGGGCCGCCACTGCCCGCCCCCAGCACCCAGACAGGAAGCCATCCTGCCAGATCCATCCGCAGGACCACAACCGAGCCTCACTCTGGAGTGATTTGTGTGTCAAAAACACGCCCGGGCTGTAAATCAAGTGGTAGGCCGCTCTGTCTCCTGTCTTCCTGCCCGACCAGACATGGACAGAATGTTCTGCCACTGGCGCCCAAACCTAGAAAACCAAGTCTGATTCAAGGTAAGATTTTAACAGGCGTTAACCTGGGGCAGTGCTGGGGAGAAGGGCTCCCGGCTCTGACAGACACACAGCCGCCTCCTCTCTGTGAGGGCCTGAGAGCCTGGTGCCCCCGGCCGTGGCGTTCAACGGCAGCTGCTGGCCGCCCGGGAGGCTTCGGAGGGAAATTTCCGCTGCCGGTTTCATCCAACTCACGCCTGCACCACTCCTGGACTGTTTACCCGGAGGAGAGAGGCGGATGGGGCATCCAGTGGGCACAGCCTGGCTGGAGGGCCCAGGGGTGCCACAGGCGTGGGCTCAGGAGGCTTGAGGTACAGGTTTGACTCAGCACAGCACCTGGAATGCCGAGGCTCACAGAGACCCCCTTTGGGCAGAGAAGAACGCACAGGGCCCTGAATGGATGGGAGGCACAGTCAATGCCTGGCAGCTTCCTTCTGCAGCTCCCTGTCGCAGGATGTTTGGGGAACACCCTGAGTGGGTGCCGTTTCCCCTCTCCCTGCCCTGTGGCCCCCCAGTCCTGTTTTCATTCCCGCCTGTGGATCCGGTCATGGGAAGCAGGTAGGAAGCCATGATTCCGAAGGTTAAGTGAAGAAATCTATTTAGTGCTCACCGAAAGCCAAATATTGGGTTAGGAGCCAGGAATGGAGAGGGAAGAAACCCAAAGCAAACAACGGAGGAAAGAAATTCCTACCAAACAAGGTCCCTATTCATTCTGCCCGCCCCAGGTGCAGGAGCCTGCAGGGGAGAGGCCGGCTCAATGTGAGGCTCCGGTGAGAGGCCGAGCTCCACCTTCCAGCGCCCACGGACCCGGGCTGGTCCCTAGCTGGATGGTAGTGGACCCGGGCCCATCCCTAGCTGGATGGTAGTGGACCCGGGCCCGTCCCTAGCTGGATGGTAGTGGACCCGGGCCCGTCCCTAGCTGGATGGTAGTGGACCCGGGCCCGTCCCTAGCTGGGTGGTAGTGGACCCGGGCCCGTCCCTAGCTGGGTGGTAGTGGCAGCCGAGGGCTCCTTAGGCAGCTCTGAATTCTCTCGGGAATCTGGAGTGGGGCAGAAAAGAGGAATAAAGTGCAATGCTCCTGACTCGACCTTGAATAAGTCACGTCACTTCCCAGGCCTCCTCTGTGGAAACTGGAGTGGTCCATGAAGGGGAGGGCAGGTGGAGATGGCGGAGCGTAAGGAAGAGCCATCGAGACCTGGAGAGCACCCGCAGGATCACTGCTACACAGAATGTGTTCTCCTGACCCCCAGACTCCAGGCCCTGCTTGTATCAAGCCACCCATGTGTCAACCCTCCACCACACCCCCCAACTGGAGATGGACAGGGAGAGCTAGCCACTAACAGGCCAGACTCTAGTGACAGGGGACCTTCAGGCGTTGTTAACGAGGGAAAGGACTGAATTCTGACCAGCCAGGACAAAGGAAAGACTGGAATTTCTTGCCCTACTTTTATCTGTGTTTCATGCACTTGACTCTCTGCTCCACAGGCCCAAGCTCCAGGTAGCATCCGGCTACCCTCACCTTGTGGGCGGGAGCAGAGAGTGGGGCCGTCCTTCTGTGCCTGCCACGGCCCGCCCTCTGTGCAGGGCTGAGTCCCAGGGTGGCCTTGTCTGCCAGGCAGTCTCCTACTTACTCCTGTCTCCCCGGGCGCCAGCCCCCAACAGCATGCCACTGCAGGCTGAGTCATGAGACCGGAGCCCTGGAAGAGGACACGCAGAGCTGAGCACGATAAAGCTGTCAAAACAAATTCCCACAGCCTGCGTCTCCCCTCCGCTCCTCACACTGCAAGTCTTGTCACCTTCTGCTCGATTTCCAGAAAGTAAAAGTCAGCCCTCACATCATCCAGGCAGCTAGCTATTTACCTGCCAAATTCAGCTCCACAATCTCAGCACGCTCCTCTGCCTGCCTGGACACCTCACCCAGTGACGGAAGCACCCTCCTGGCCCGACCCCCGCCATGCCCCTCAGCCTCTCCTTTCTGAGGCAGCCTGGGCAGTGTTTCTGCAGCGCCCGCCTCCTGAGTCCACCGCCCTGGTCTACAGTCACAACTAGTTACCGGCAAGATAGATCACCAGGCCAAGCGGAGTGGAGGACTCACCACGGCAACCACCAAGCAGCGAAGTCCACGCACAGAGCTGGGCACAAGGCGAGCTTCCCCGGAGCCCGGGGAAATGGCGCTGGGGCTCGCAGCATGCAGACACAGGCGCCGCTGGGCTCCAGCCGCAGGGCTGTGACAGAAGTCCTGCACGCGCGGTCCCTCTGAGAGGGCGGTGACGGGACTCCTGGAGGTCCACCCTGCTCGCAGCCTCGCTGTGGGCTGAAGAATGTGCCCCCCAAGCAGCCCTGCTCCTCTTTCTTATACAGAAGCACCCACTTTACCAAAAACTCACTGAAATGTTCATTTTTAATTTGCATACCTCTCTATAGGTTGACCATACTGCAACAGAAAAGTTCACCTAAAAAAAATGTTTTCCTGGAAAGTTGGGCATAGTGGCACATGCCTGTAATCTCACAGCTTCAAGCCAAGCCTGGGCAACATAGTTACATAGTTACATTTTGTCCCAAAATAAAACACACAAAAGGAGGCCAGGATGCAGCTCACTGCAGAGGTGCTGGGGGTTAACCCCGGTAGCACAGACAGGGGAAATTTCCCAGAGAGGTAAGGGAAGATCCTGCTTTGAGATGCTGCGGCCTGGATTAGAGTAAGAAAAGGAACAAGAGGACAACGTGTGTCACAATGAGCAGGGAGCCAGGCACCCCAGCTCCGCACCAGGACGGGCATTTTCCTAGCACAGGAGAAGAACCGTGGACAAACTCCAAGGACCTTGTTCTGCAACCGAGGTTCGAGGGTCGGGCAGAAACAACAGTCAACCATTAACCACATCTTTGGGACAAGGAAGTAAAAATGACAAAAATGACACATATTAAGGGAAGGATGTCGGAAATGGCCTTACAAAACGAAACTGTAAGTCAAAATTCCAAAACACATTTTAACCATGAAGAAGTCCAGTGCTCCATCAATAGAAAGATGGTGAGATCAATAAACCACATGATTCGATTCTAATTCAATTCCAATTTTATAGTGTAGGATGGAAAAGGTCTTCAAATGTATTTGCATTTACATTACTCAAAGAAATCCTAAAGGCATGATATCTATGAAAATTAATCTGCTGGACAAGGTGGTGCCCACTTGTAATCTCTGTGCTTGGGAGGCTGAGGCAGAAGGACTGCCCTGAGTTTGAGGTGAGCCTGGGCTAAACAATGAGTTCAAGATTAGCCTGAGCTATACAGCATGATCCTGTCTCAAAAAAAAAAAAAAAAAAAAAGCAAGAGGGCCAGGGATTTAGCTCAGTGGTTCCAGAGCCTGTCTTGCAAGCACAAGGACCCGGGTTCGATCCCTGATTAACCACATATAATACTGGGTGTAGAAACTCACCCCAGCAGCAATCAGCACCACACACCACAGTGCCGGGAGTGGTGGCTCACGCCTGTAATCCCAGCACTCGGGAGGCAGAGGCAGGAGGATTGCTATGATGGGAGTTTGAGGCTGAGCTCAGGGCCAGCCTGAACCACAAAGCAAGACCTTGTCTCAGAAAAAAAAAAAAAAAAAGAGCAAGAAATATCAAATGAACAAGAATAAGTGGGCATAAAAATGAACTAACTGGTATCAAAAAGAGAAAAGAAAAAACAAGCAAAAACCACAGACACACAAAATAGTTATTGAAATTTTTAAGCATCAACATTCAGGTGTAAACTCTAGATTAAGTGCAGTCAAAGAGAAAAAAATGATAAATTGGAAAATAGAAAAAAAACTGTCCAAAATGAAATACAAAGAAGGTAAATGGGAGCAACGCAAAAGGCAAATTAAGATGTGGAGTGCATTAAGATATTCTGGATACGTAAGATCTAAAAGAGAATGAAGAACATCGCCATGTTTTTTCAATACTCTGGAGTTCTGTGGCTACCCAGACTCTTCCAAGCTTTCTAAACTCTTCTGTACAGATCTAGAGGTCCATGGCAGACTGGGGTAGTCACCTTCCTGCGGGAGAGGCAGCAGGTGTCCTTGTTTACACGGAGTCTGGCTGGACTTGGTCCCGCTGCCAGGCCCCCGCCCCCAGGCGGACTGATGCCAGCAGAGTCCTGAGTTCCCTGAACTCGCCGATAGCAGCAGCCTCCTAACTCCCCGGTCCACAGCCACACGGTGAGTCTGAACCCTAGGGTGCACCCTGATTCCTTCCAGTGCTTCAGGTAGAAGCACCTATGGCCTAAATGTGTTCTGCAGAAGTTGCAACTTAATTTCCAAAGCAGATGGGACCTTCAAGAGTGTCAGGGTTAGGGCCGGGGAGTTAGCTCAGTGGTTGCGGCGCCTGTCTTGCAAGCGCAAGGGCTCGGGTTCGTTTCCCGGTAACCACATAACAATACTGGGTGTGGAGACCCACACCCAGCAGCAACCAGTACCTCATACCACAGTGCCGGGCGTGGTGGCTCACGCCTGTAATCCCAGCACTCGGGAAGCAGAGGCAGGAGGATTGTGATGTGAGTTTGAGGCTGAGCTCAGGGCCAGCCTGAACCACAAAAGCAAGACCCTGTCTCAAAAAACCTAAAAAAAAAAAAAAAAAAAAAAAAAAAAAGAGTGTCAGGGTTAGAAGAGGTCAGGAGGGACCAGCCCCCCCATGATAGCATCAGTGGCTTTACAAGAAAGACTTAGCTGGCCCACCTACTCGGTCTTACCAGGTGACACCCTCTGCCATATTATAGTGCAGCAAGAAGGCCTCCACCACATGCCAGCCGCTTGCTATTGGACTTTCCAGTTTCCGGAACTGTGAGCTAAATAAACCTTTATTCTTCACAAATTCACCGTATCCGTGGTATTTTGTTACAGCAACAGAGGACAGTTTACAACAGCGTTCATCTCCCCATTTTAGATCTTTTCTTCTTGAAACACCTGGAGTGTTTTTTCTGTGTCCCTGACTGATAAAAACATAATGACTGTATCTGAAGGCACACCATTTCCCTCCAAGAAAGTAAACCCCAAATATAAAGATTTGTAAAACAAGAGAGCAAAGATCGGATTAGAAAACATTTCCAGAAGGTACAACATTTGAATAACAGGAGCTCTAGAAACAGCATTTGAGAAAAACTGAAAAGAGTACAGCAAGGAAATAATTCAAAATATGTTTCCAGAACCAAAGGACACAAATTCCTAAAATGAAAAATCTTCACAGGGCATGGCACCATCTATGAAAATGAACACATAGCCGAGCATGGTGGCTCACACCTGTAGTCCCAGCACTCAGGAGGCAGAGGCAGGAGGATTGCTGTGAGTTTGAGGCTGAGCTCGGGGCCAGCCTGAACTATAAAGCGAGACCCTGTCTCAAAAAAAAAAAAAAAGAAAAGAAAAGAAAAGAAAGAAAGAAAGAAAGAGGAAGCCATAGAATAGATATATATGGACCTATATATATATAAATAGCAAGGGCGAAGCCATGACAATAGCTGTGTAGTAAATACAGAAGACAATCAATCCAGATGGGAGCAGGTCATAACATTCCAGAAAAGGTTTCCCCAAGAAAATAAAGTTGATTGGTTAACTTCTGCATGTACTGGGAAAAGATTTATATAACTTGGTTTTAATTCATAATAAAAATATAGAAAACTAAGCAAATGAGAAAGGAAGGCAAACATTAACTCCAGGAAAAATGAAAACCTGTGCAAAAGGAGGAAGCTGTAGAATACCATATGGCTGCACTGAGCTAGCGCTGTAATAACCACTATAATCGTGGCACCGGGAGGAAGAGACCGATGAGTGTCTGTGCACGAGGGTGAGGGAGGAGGGGAAAGATTTAAAATCTTGTTGTCCATAGAGGCCATCTCCAAATAAAACTATCGCATAAGCAGCAATCGTGAGAGGGATCATCAAAAGAACCAGTTACAAGATTGGAAAAGTTTGCCTCTGAAAAAGGGGGGATAGGGAGTACGGCACTGACTGTGTGTGTAACGGGTTTTATAGAACAATTTAACTCTTTGTGTGTGTGATGTCAGATAAAAATTAAGGTAACTGCTGGGGTGCATCGCAGTGGTAAAGCACTTGCTTAGCCCCTTAAGGTTTCAGGTTCAGTTATGAAAGAGAAAGAGCCAGAGCCAGAGAGAGAGACAGAGACAGAGAAACAGAGATGGAGAGAAGTAAATAAAACACAAACATAGAAAGGATCAGTAAAAAAAAATTCTGGTCCTTTTGGGAAAAGTTACTAAACCAGGAAATCTCTAGCAAGCCTAACCAATTAAGAAAAAGAAAATATATACTAACAAACAAAATTAGAGATAAAACAATAGTCTCCACTTATACCGAAGGTTTTGCAGCATTGTGAAAAGCTCTACATATCTGAAATCTCAGAAAAAAATGAAGTTTTCTAGATATAAGTAAATTACCAAAATTGATACAAAAATAAATATTGACTCCTACTACCCCAATACCTATTAAAATGTTTGGACTGATCATAAAAGTTCTCTGGCCCTGGGCTGGGGAGTTAGCTCAGCGGTTCCGGCGCCTGTCTTGCAAGCGCAAGGGCCCGGGTTCGATTCCCCAGTATCCACATACAATACTGGGTGTGGAGATCCACGCCCAGCAGCAACCAGTACCACACACCACAGTGCCGGGCGTGGTGGCTCACGCCTGTAATCCCAGCACTCGGGAGGCAGAGGCAGGAGGATTGCTGTGATGTGAGTTGGAGGATGAGCTGAGGGCCAGCCTGAACCACAAAGTGAGACCCTGTCTCAAAAAAAAAAAAAAAAAAAAAAAAGTTCTCTGGCCCTGAAAGATAGCTGTCCCAGAAGGTTTTAGATATTTGCTTTCTTAAACTTTTAAAGTGCAAATAAACACTCTTTTAAACAAATGTTTTCAGTTCCTGTGGCAGTTATTCTTCCAAATCCTTCTGGTAAGGTTCTCCGCAGGCCCAGGCAGCCCAGACCACATTCAGTGTGCATTTTCCAGCCTCTTTTGCAACCCCTTCTCTGGATCTTTAAATCTCCCCCCTCCACAGTGCTGCCGATTACACCCAGGGCTTCGTGCATGCTAAGCAAGACTACGCTCGAATTTCCAGTCCTCCTGCCTCAGCCTTCTAGCATGCTAAGCTCACATGCTTGCCCCATCCTGCTCAGCTTTTGTTTTGTTTTTCTTGTTTACTGGTTTTGTTTTTAGAAATGCGGTCTCCCCAGTGTGTGGCATACAGATGGAATCCCAGCACTCTGGAAGGCTCACGCACGAGGATCACAAGTTTGAGTTCTGTTTGAAAAATTAGCAAGACTCTTATTTCAAAACCAAAAAAATAAGAAGAGGGCCAGGAATGTAAGGGCAAGGGTCTTCAGTGGGAAGACCTTGGGTTCAGTCCTCAGTACCAGAAAAAAATTAACTCAACATGGACCAAGCACCTAGATACAAGAGTTAACTGTAAATCTCTTAAGGCGAAACATAGGAATAAGTCCTGTGGCTGAAGCTTTGCCAGTGGAGTCTCAGCTGCGGCTCCAGAGGTATCATAAACAATGGAGTCTAGAGAGACACTGGACTTCATTAAAGTAAAAACCTCTGTCCCTCAAAGGGCACTATATGAAGAAAATGATGACAACCTGCAGAAGGGGAGAAAAATATCTATGAATCATGTGTCTAGTGTCCAAGGTATATGGTGAACTTTTATAATTCAGCAACAGAGTGAAAGTACAGAAATGACCAGTAATCACATGAGAAGACACTTGACTTCACTAATTGTTATGGAAATGCAAACAGAGTAAAAGGGGACACTAGTCAAAATCTACCGAAATGGCTCTAAATTGTTCGGGCTCTAATTTTTTTAAAAGGCAGAAAATAAATGTTGATAA